>NIJG01000036.1:490815-515561 GCA_002201625.1 Euglossa dilemma | reverse complement strand
TATCATACATATGAACATATATATCATTATTATATTACCGTTAATAGTCGGTGTAAATGAATTGACATATTTTAGAAAAAAAAATTTAGAAAAAATTAAATTCGTTTTAGAATTGTAACATTTTTTTTGGCCGAGATTTTGAAGTTAAAAAAATCTTGAAAAATCCTGAAAATTATAAACCACAGCAGACTATTTTCCCTATAAAGGAAAGAAGCAATGAATTTCTTCCAAAATTCAATAACTTCGTCTGTGAAAAAATGAACTATTAGTATACTACAACTATTAACTACATCGTTACCGTAATAACAGCACCAACAATTAATCAATCGCTCTGAAACCAGGATATTCGTCGTATTCGCAACACACGCGTCGCGTTACCTATAAATAAACATGTTAGTAAATTACACGTCGCTTGCATTGATTTTTTCAGTTTCCACTGAAACTTTCAGCCGTTACTAGACAACGTTCCATTTAGTTTCATTCACGGTAGATCAATCACCGGTTGGGAAAAAGCGAGATTTATTTATCCAGTTGTTTACCACTAATCTCGCGAGCGAATTTATTTATCCGTTAGATAAACAACGGGTTAACACTTCTGTCAGAGTGGAAAAAAATGGAGCCTCGTGTGAACAGGAACAAACGGGTGAAAAATATAAATATGTATCTGGCATAAATAACGTTTTGAAACGTTGAAAAATAAGAAACAAAGCGCATATCGATTTCGCGTGTACAAGAATGCACAGTTCAAAGAGTTAGGGACGGAGTAAGAAATGATACGAGATGCATTGTCACGAAGGAAAATGAGACGACGAGGAATGAGGGATATTCTGGAATTAATTCTACCGGTTTTTCCGCGTTTGAAAAGTCCGGTTGCATTTATCTTGCAATTTTCAACCGACGGGACCTTATATTCTCAGCTGGGAGGATCGATGCAGCCTTTTGTCCTTCGACAGGGCGGAATTAAGATATTTATGCCGGATAATTTCTAGTCGGGGATTAAATTTCACGCGGAGAGCCGGTTGATCGAGGTTGAACCGCGCGTAAACGCTGGAAATAACGAAAACAATATTCCACTGATCGGCCAATCCTGGTTCGCCCAATAAACACGCCTGAACAAGGGGATGGGAAAGAAAGAAAAAGAGGGAAATAAAGAGAGAACGGATTGGAGAGATCGGTACTTTCCAGACACTCGCGAGCACCAGGATCGACGATTTGTAGGGGTGACCTATTCACGAAATGCACACAGGTCACATGGGAAATACGTGCTGCTGCAAATACAGTGCCTCGTGGAGAAAAGGGCGAGCACACGAGCTGTCCGGTGCAGTTTGTGCGCCTCTCGATTATTATCCTCGAAACCCCCGGCGTAGGCACAGCCCGATCAGGGGGTGGCATTCATCCCCTGGATGTTGCCAATTAGCACGAAGCGTTCGAGGGTCAAGAGATAATGTTTGCACTTGGCACAATTTCGGTAATAACTGAACTAACCTTTGTGAAATTCCGATTGAAATCGTTCGTGAACGTTTAGCTATTCGCAGCCCACAATTTCCCGGCTCTGGTCGAAATTTTCCATTTGAATCCGTCGCTGAACGACCATCTTTTATTTCAGGTATATTAGAAATTATATCGGAGTTAAATAGATATTACATCGTAGTATTTCGTGAAATTTTACGAAAAAAAGATTGTTTTCCCAGATATAATCAAATTTCATCGTAAGGGAAAAAGATTTAAAAATAAATGTACGTCAAAATTTGTTCAGAATAAGAGAATATTTAAAAACATCAAACATGTATCGACATTTCTCTGGAACAAAAGAGTATTTAAACGCACCAAACATGTTACCAAGTTCGTTTTGAAAAGAACGAATAAATAAAAGCACTTAAACGTGTCTAAAAAATTTCCTCAAACATTTATTTCAAAATATAAAAGTTATATTGACATTTTACTAAAAGAAGAAAGGAAAGAACGCTTAAAATCAATAATCTATACGCAAAAATTTGCAGAGAGAAGAGAGGAATATTTGAAAAGATCGAATATGTTGCAAAATTTCATCGGCGAGTGATATATCAAAATTTCCCCAGAGAAAAATTGCATTTAACGACAGCGATGCCTGGATGAAAATCTTAGCAGATGAAAATTTCTCCATACACAAATGCACGTCGTGGCGTATAGAAAACAGCGTGCCCGCTTATCCGCTACCCCCCAGCGAAGAAATTAAAACCTCCCTCTGGTGTGTAAGTGGTTTCAAGGCTCGGTAAAAATTCTATCATTCCAACGGATGCTTGGCGTTCGCTCGGGAATACACGTTCCGCTGCATGGGTTCCGAACAATCCTCCTTCGACGTTTCGACAAAGAATTTCATCGTTGATATTGGCTTGCGCAGCAAAAGAGCACGCGGAAGGGACGTCTACCTACCAGCGTCGATTCACAGCTGCCAGCTTCGATTCGCGTATTCACCGATGGTAATTAAAATCCGATAATCTCTCGCGCGAGGTACCGGGAATCAGGCCTCTGATCTCCGGGTAGGCTCGCCGAGTGGTAGTTCGTTCTACTTACCTGAAACAAAGGAAATGCAAATCGTTATAATTTGATCGTTAAGGCGTCGCGTTTATTTAGCATAGTTATGTAAAACGGGGTATATGGCTTAACGACCACTGATAAAGAGCCGTGGATGGAAAAGGCTAGACGATGTTTGCCAGCGCGCCGAGCACCGAGCCCGTTCATGAGTCGGTAAATACTAGCTTCTCGTGAATCAAGATTATTCTCCATGAAATATCATTACGATATTTATAGCTTTGTCACGAATATCGTCTATCCTTGAACAGTGAGTGGGATAGTTCCAAGTATTATCACGGAGTGGACCTTTCTCGAAAGTAGGGTATTTAGACAGGCACTCCAAACTATGATACAATTGATATTCGTTTCTAATATGGAGACCAAATTCATTTTGCACGAAACCTGAACGAATTATAATTTTCTCAATAGATATTTTCCATTTCTAGACTCTGATTGAAGACAATTGTTCAAAATAATATAAAAATATATAATAAACGTATAAGCATCTGTGATAAGTTAAACAAACATAAACATAAATTTGACGTTCAACGAGGCTGATATTAGCATTAGATTGGTTTCAAAAAGATATTAGAAATCGTAGCGTTAAATGATACTTTGCACAAAATTTCAAATATCCCATTGACCAAAAATTGAGCTTTTTAAAAGCACACTTATCACGCGTGACATATAGTTGAAGTAAAATTTCTTTTCAAAAATATACTCGAAATATGATTTGAAGGAGATTTTATTTGATAAACTTATACCGTGTATCGTCCAAGTAAAATTGTATTTGAAAAACTTATTCGAAGAGCTTATTCTGAATTTTTATTCAAATGTCGAAACTTCGATACGCGTGATGTTATTTAGGAAAATGTTTAAAAGAACACCCTGTGTAATAACACCTGCAGATCCTCCGTTCCCCATTTTACATTCTCTTTCACAATATCGAGACAAACTACGCAGACATTCCCAGGACACGTTCGATCACGTCCACCGAAAACCTTGGGTAGCCATGCACTCTTCCTTCACACCCTAACCCCAAGCACCCGGACCCTCTGAGCATCTCTGACATACGAGTGGCTTGGGTCAGACATAGGACACAGGACCACAAAGGATTAACGCGTGTAGGGGTTCTTTTGTTCCGATATTGAAATTTTAATCACAGAATCGTAGTTTTATTCGCATCGACGTTGTTCAAATAGCGCGCGATAAATATTTAAATTCTCACTCTACCACGCGCGATAATACCGACGAATCCTAATTTAAAAAATTCACCATCAAGCCTCAACGAATCCGTCTAGAACGTCTATTACCTCTGATCTGATGATCAAATAACGAGATCGATAATCTCAAATTTATCAACAGATCTCAATTTTAGCTTTATTATTCATTAACGAATAATAAAGCTACCTAACCCTCAGTTAGTAATTGTTCAAATAGAATTTAAAAAGCGAAAGTAACTTTGAAATTTAAAAAAAGGGAGGAAATTATTACTGACTCGTCACGTTCCCCTCTGCGCTATACAACTTTTATTAATAAAGTTTCTCCTGTATCTCTGAAAGCAGCGATATATTCAAGATGATCAAAGTTACTGCTCCACCGTGTTCATCCCTCTTCATACCCTCAATATTCATTTGAAATATTCTTCCATATCATTTGCGCTTCCAAAAATAAAAAAACACGTTTCACGTTATAGAATTATGGTAAAATACGTAATCTATACGTTAGGAAAAATGATAGCGTTTATTCCTTTATCGTTAAAATTAAAATTAACGTTAAATTCGGACGATATTGTTTTTCGAAAGCTACGTTCGCATAATGGCAAATATTCAACCAGTAATTACGATGCACTGACATAACATGGACATGTGTGAAAATTGCTTTAGGGTCGGTACGGTTCTTCGACAGCTTGGATAATTTCGTTCAACCAGTGATACCCAAAGGCAACGTTCACACAACGCCACACCCTCATTAAGAATCCAATTATTATGCATCCTAGCGTAAAGGTTGCTTTCAGTTCAATACAGTTCTTCGACCGATTCGAACATTCAGCCATTCACGGGCTAAAGTGATTACCTCCATTCCTTCAATTTCCTCGGATGTTAGCGTCAAGGCAACTAACTGATCTCGTACTCCTTATATTTTAAATCATCGATTTCGCGAATGATCGAAGAATTTTTTCGTGCTAAACAACAACAATTCGAAGCATTTCTCGTATATTTGTATTCTCGCTAACGCTTTTAACAATGAAACAAAGAAAGTAAAGCACGTTTGTGACTTAAGTTATGGCATCGAAACAAATGACGACTGACAGTCACCATTTCAGTGCAAAGGGTTAATTCTTTTTATCTCGCCTTCGCTTTGAATTCTTAGTAGAATTCTTAGCTAAAACGGTATTTTAACACTAGGTTTACGGAGGCTTTTTGTATACCTATCTCTACGGACACCCGTCAGATTTAGGGTAAAGAAAACCACATATTTTCTTTAAAAAACAAACGATGGGTTTAATTTGAAAACAATCGTAATATTAACAGACTTAATATAAGTTAATTAAATCTGTTAATATCGTGTAATTGAAGCAACCCAGCCGTCAAATTAACGGGTCCCGTTAATCTAATGTTAAGGATTAACAGTATACATTCTGGTTTCTCACGAGTTATAACCGTATCACATGCGATATATCAGGCGTATTCAGTTTTGTTTTCGAATTTTTATCTAGGTGCAGCGGATGCGAAAGAGATACTTGGTTTTTTATCGGTTGGATACGAGGTGTCACACTTTCACGATCCTATCGGTCAGAAAAAGGTAATTGAGGCCGAAACATGAACCTGGCAGAGTGTCTCTCACCTAGGAAACTTGCTATGGAGCGTCAGAAGTTTCCCTATCCAACATAGCCGAATCCTCTTCCGTACACATCCTCGCGATTAATATACTAGACCAGTTTACTTTGCCTGCTAGGCAAATACAAATTCATTATATTTAAGAGGGCTCCTCGAACAATTTGAACGCTATTACGTTAAGACTCGGGGCGGGTAGTAGCAGGAGGAGACCGGGCGGTGCCGGGAAATCTGACGTCTAAGTGTTTCTTCGAAAGGGGCGGGAAGTTTGCAGAGTTTGGAGACATCGGCGCGACGGCAATGAGTCTTGAATAGTTTTATGGCTCGTGCCGGTCGTAATGTTATCCTCGGCCCGTTTCTCTCTATCTACCTCGTCCTCCAATCCTTCCGGCTGTTTTCTCAGCGCGGATTTCGTTGCTCGCCCGGGCTCCATTCTTCCTTCGGTATCTCTTGCCTTTCAGCGACAGGGCCAGCCGAACGGAGGAACGTGAACGAGGAGAAAAGATGGCGGTAACAGGGAGACGGAGAGAGAGAGAGAAAGGGAGAGGAAGAGAGAGAGAGAGAGAGAGAAAGGGAGGACGTGTGTCGGCTCGTTGCACAAATCCGCGATAACGAAACCCGCTACTGCTATCTCGAAGCAACTTCCCTTCCTGGTAATAAACTCGCCTAATTCCTGACCGCAACATCAACTCGAGTGCCTCGAGCACGGTCATTTCTTACTTCGTTGATTCTCACTCCGTTTCCTCGCGGTATCTCTTGCATGGCTACCTTTTCGCTGCTATCCGCGAGCAATCGTCGGTGTTCCAACTTGGGGACAGGTAGTCGATCCTCTTTTCCTCTCTTTTCTCGGATTGTTCGGTACTCCGGATCCTCGGGTGGTATCGGGCAACCCTCTAACCATGAATTATTTCCCCATTTTCTCGGAATATACTGCAGGTGTGTCTGCTGAATTTAGGGTAATTATTTAGAAAATAGAAGGGGAGAGTCTCGTCGAATTCGACGACTTTTTATTATGCTGTAGAAATCAATATTTTGAACAACATCTTGTGGTACTAATGTTTAACTCCTTGTACTCGAGAGGCGAGCATCAGTCGCTATTTAATCGGATTCTGAAGATTATAATTAATTACTATCAAATTTAAAATTACTCAACGATACGTAGAATACCGAAATAAAATAATTCTTAACTTGTCTTAATTTGCACATAGTTTGTTATTTATCGTCTTAAAAATCTCGTCGATTTTATGGAAGAAAGTCTTCGAATTACTATTTTTCTGTAATAAAAGGATCGTAAAGGGGTTAGTTAACCCTTTGCGTTTGTCAGATTTCGCTCTTGGGAGTACCAGTAGGTCGGAGCAAATCTAGCGTTTCACAGTTACTTTTTTCCGTAATTTCTCTGAAAAATCACACATTGTTATCCGTGAATTTTCAAAATTAGTTGGTTAATTAGAAAATTTATCTATGAGTGATCTAACGTTTTACATTGGAAATAAAACGAAGATATATAAGGGCATATACACGAGAACGTTGGATGAGGGCGAGTGTAGGCTTTCTGTGGATTAATTCGCGTTTGAGTGTAGGTAATAAAGTCATAAAGCCTGTTGATGTGTCGACCACGTTTCTCCAAAGGGATTAACATAATTTAGGCGTTTTAAAGTTAATTGCAAATTTTAGTGGATCTATTAGCTTCGTGGGTTTATCGCTGTTACGTACTACCCCAAGGATACCGTGAAACTTTCCGAAAGCAGCTTGCTTAATGATTCGTTAAGCATCGTTAGATTTTATGGTACGAAAAAGATAGTAAAGAGAAACCTATGTTCTAATTCTTCATCTATGGCTCGGTGTAATTTGGAACATAGTTATTCGATATTAGAAAAGGTTGTCTGATCTGATGCACCACCAAAGCCTCGATGATAATAGGTCTCTGGAACTTACGATAATTAGGAAGTTCGTAACAAAGGTGATCCTTTGAGAAACTGTCAGATTCTCGATTTCAGATTAGCACGTATATCATGCTCGCCATAAATTCTAATTAGATCGGCACACTGAATAAAAGAAGCTTTTTACGAAAGTTAAAAATTCATATTTAAAAACGATTTATTTCGTAATTTGAATTTAAAAGAGATTCTTTGTAGAAGAAAATTATTTTCTACATATTTCATAGTTTACTTTTGTAGTTGCGTTTATATTTAATTAACTAGCTTGATTGGTAATAAATTGCAGGTTTTATTCATGGTGTATTTTAAAAAATATTATACAATAAATATTGCTGTGATTTTTAGAGATTCCATAATGAGATATAAATTAAAAATTCAGATATTACAGCATCGTTTATATTACCGAAGAATCTCCGTTGCATAATGCAACCCACTATTGAATCATGTACCCGATACCTACACGCATACACCTTTATTATACGCGTGACAGATATTTCAAATATTTCCTGCTGCTTTACCATTTATCCACATCTGATACAGAAATTTATACGAATTTGCTTCGTTTCCACTGTCATGTCGACATAACAGCATAAACAAAATGATTAGTGATTATACACATACTCTCCAAACGATAATATAATATTTTCGCTTTAAAATAATACAAATATCTAATAACGTACGCGCGATGCAACGTTTAATTTAAAATGGAATTCGGTATTTTCAGATATTAAATCACCGGAAACCAGATATTTATATTATAACATTTATCAAATTCGTAAATATTATATTCGGTATTTCGAAACACGCGCAAATCACCGAACATCTAACAAATCGAAACGTTTGCAAACAACGCTGGGCTATCAGAAAGCCAATATTCGCTTTTCTAACCGGATGCATAAAATGGGGAATGATTGTTAAGTCAGTCGCGCCATCTAGGATCGGAATCTAAATTGTTAGAGCGGCGCGAGCTTTGAAAAATGTTATTCCGTCAGGGCGTTTTATTTAAACATACGGAAGAAAGGATAAAAGCAGCGTTAGCAGGAGAGGAGGGAGAAGGAAGCTTAATTGCCGTCAGTTTATCTGGCAGAGCTTTCCCTAATCGTCTACGGATGGTCTGCTTGATCGAGCAACCGTGTCGAATTTTCCGCTCGAGGAGGCCAGTTCCGTAACCTCCGCAGAAATCTCCGAGGATTTCGCAGCCGTGATCCACGCCGAAAATTCTCGCGGAAAATAGGAGAGACACGAACTTTCGATCTGATATCTAACCAAGCGTGGAGCAGCGTGGCTTTAGGGCACGCGTAACTCTTCGACGGGACGGCAGCCGTTCGAGTTTCATTTAAACGCGTCGAAAACTTTCGCCAATTTCTACCTAACAGGACGCCAAGTGTTGTTTGCTCTATAAATCTCCTCCGGATCCAAATTAATGCGTCTCGCGGCAAAATAATTCCGGATGGCCAGCTTAAGTTATTACCGTACTCGCGTGTTGTGCCACGGCTGCTGCTTGTGTGTCTGTAAGAAGCATTAAGTCGTTCGTGTACGTCGTGATATATGTTACCAACTGTTCGCACCGTTTATCGAGTCGGCTGATTTTTTACCGTGTTTCCAAGACGGTGGCACGAATCGCGATATAATCGAGGATTCTTCCACGCTGTTTCGACGTCACGGAGTTTGCATAGATTTCTAGCCTCGGTATACGTAGGTGGTTACTAGGAGTAATGGGTGTTTGGTGTGTTTTGTTCAATTGCGCGAAGAGGAGATCTCGAACAACGAGGTTTTTTTTATTGTCGATGTGGTGAATAGTTCTCCAACTAGTTTTAATTTTCTTTTCACTTATAATAATCATAATTTTAAAAAAAGAACTAAACATACGTATGCATATGGATGTACCAGTGTCCCTGAAGAGATTAATAACATCTAGTAATTGTCTAATTCTAAACCTATAATATTACAGTACTATAAATTCTGATACCTGTGATACAAATAAATTCTATATCAATGCTGTGATACCAATATAACACTATCCTGTTATGCTATTAATTTCATAATGCGATAGTGTAATAATATTAATACTAGCACTAAAGTAGGTACTACAGCATTATCGATTATCACACCAATTACTTTCACCATGAACAGGAATGTACACGTTTAATTTTGTCCTATTTATTTGTAACTTATACAAGTTAAAATAAGCGCATAACAAGTCTCAGTTTCTCTCTTTTTCTTCAAAATTTCTCAAACAATCGCGAAATTTCCGGACTAAAAAGGAAAATACTCGAGAACAAACTCGTTCCTATCTCTCAGGACTAGCCACCTGAGAAACCCAATTAACAAACCCGAGCAGCATGCTGCTCATACGTATATACCTCCGGAGTTACTGTCACGACGAATGAAGGCGTCAGGACAAAGGGATTTCGACGCATTACGGTTCGGTAACAGCTGCGATCAAGTCCCGTAGCAGAAATTCCATAGATCCTGAGGAGCAACCGACATGGCCTGTCCATTTCTCTCGACAAGCGAACAAACAAGCATCGGTGTTGGAACGACGAAGGAATTCGAAAAGACGTTCGACCGTTCGGGTCAGAGGCAGACGCAGGTTCGGCGGAGAGCGAATGGAGAATAAGGGGAGGATGAAGGAGCAAGAGAGAGAGAGAGGCGGAGAGACAAGTCGAAAAGGGAATAAGAGACATGGAAGAGAGTCGGCGAGCACTCGTATAAATTCATCGGACGTATCGAGGGTCGACTTCATC
Source organism: Euglossa dilemma (assembly GCA_002201625.1). Taxonomy (NCBI): domain Eukaryota; kingdom Metazoa; phylum Arthropoda; class Insecta; order Hymenoptera; family Apidae; genus Euglossa; species Euglossa dilemma. The sequence goes on along the minus strand of NIJG01000036.1, from coordinate 505,487 downwards.
CTGACAAGGGTGGGCTTCGCGAATGTTGCAAGGGTTCCCCGAGCTGAGAATGAATGTCGCTTGCCTCTGGGCTTGGTCAACGATAGACGGTACTCGTGCACCAAACTGATATTGCAAATAAAGGGACGGCATTCCAATGAATACGATTTCGGGAATATTCCTCTTTCTAAAACTGCATTTATGGATTTATGGCCCGGCTCCAGTCCAGCCCTAAAATACGGGATATCGCGATTTTAAGAGAAATTGGAAAATCTACTCTGAGCTCGGCCGGAGAGCAAATGGGTACCGGTTGCTTCCAATCGATATCAGAACGAGAGAAGAAATAGGATTCGACTTGGTCTTAATCGCGGATTATTATGTTTTCTCGAATGTTTCACGTGACTTCCAACTTTTATCGCGTTGCTGCGTGATTCCAGCTTTTTTGTGAATTTTATTGCCAAGTTTCGTCGCGTTTGTTCATTTGGAAGAATTAAGGCGGAAGCTTGCAAAGATCGCCTTGTCTCGACGAGACTGCGATGGTAAAGAGATTTGTAAAAATTTTTAGCTCTTTTAAATTTGGGGCTGAATGTAAAATTTGCGATAAATTTGAATCTGAACGTGCGAAATTCAGGAAATTCGCAAAATCTGTATTTTGAAATTAAGACATTTGCTTTTGAAATTATAGGGCTTGTAAAATGCTTCAAATATATGTCTAAAATTCAAAAATTTGCGGAACTGTGAAATTCTTTTAATTAATATTTGAACTTTTTAAATTTATAGCATAATTCTCGGCTTGGATACTATATTATTACTGCTACTATCTTTTTATCTACTTTCTATTCTACTTGAAATACGCAAATTGATAGAAGTGAAACGAAATTGAAGGAAATTACCAAAAATTACCAGATATTGCTAGAAATTACAATAAAATTCCAAAACTCTGAAGAAAATTGTTACAAAATGTAATAATTGCGAGATTTCAAATATACCGCAACAAAATTGGAGAAAATTTAAAAAAAAAAAGTGACACAAACTTAATTCTTTACTAGGCTACGTCCCCAAAGTAACTAGTGCCAATAACTAACCCCCGATAACTAATAACGAACCCCCGTCCCTAAATAAAACTATTTACTTGGCAAAATAATTCATAGTACCGCAATTGGAAATTGGAAACTCTCGATGCGGAAACTTGCAAACACCATCCTGCCAAAGACATCGACTAATTAATTTCCACGTAGATCGACCTAACCCAAAGCTAACGTCGAATCGCCGTTGCTCGACTGACCAAAAACCATCGCGGGCAAAATGAGCGCCGAACGGCTGTTACATTTAACTCGGCAGTACTTAATATCGGTGTGTACGATTTTCTACCGGCCGTTAAACGCGTTATTCAAGAATCGATTCGTTTTAATTTCTCCGTGCATGAAATACTGCACGGACGTTTCGACCGCGGTGTAATTTTATCGCCTGTCTAATTTAATTCGCGATGCTCGATTATAACAGACTTCGAATCCGGGGATGGCAAGGACGTTCGTTTTCAATTTACAGCCCGAACGTTCAAACGAGAAAAGCGAATTTCTGTTATGAAGTTTCGCTCCCCCGTATAACCATTTCAATTTAATCTGATTTACAGAGCCACACACACGGTGATTATCAAAGGTGTAATGTGCGTCCGTAACTTATCTAAATTAAATTCCACCGAACCATCCTCCATCGTGTTTGCTTCATGGGAACCAACCAGAAGCGGAATGCTCAAAATCGCCTTGCAATTAACTTTCTTTTTATTATTAATTAGCCGTGTAATGGAGTTTTATATTAGCCTCTTAAGATACAAAACGCGCATTAAACTACGAGAAACTACCCTTTATTGCGGCATCCCCATTACACTGCTAATGCGGTGCATCTTTAGCGCAAAATCTTTATACGTCGAGTTTAAATTAGAAGCAACGCGGTTGAACAGGTTGCTTTCGGTCAAGCGGGATTAAATCTAATTTTTCCATCCCACTGTACACTTTCCATCCTATGCGGGTAATGAAATTGAAGATAATACGCAGTTTATTAGACGAGAGACGAACAGACTTTTTTGCAACGAGACATGCTCCGGCTGCAACTGAATAGGCTATTAACGTCAAACGAAAACTGTTAAGTCGTAGCTCTGAACTTTTTGAGTTATTTTAAATCGATAGACCACGGATTGTTAACATAAAGAAATTTGATATATGTGAAATACATGTTGCTCTAAAGGAATAGGCTATTAACGCTAGAACTACTGATTTTTAATGAGCACCAAAATATAATATACGTTATGGATCATAATTAAAGGATGACAATTAACAATGAAAATAAAAGAGTTGAAATAAATATTAATATCCATTTTGTCAAAATCAATTGCATACACTCGCAATTGCAAAGACAAAGGCTTTAAAACAAATCATTTTTATCTCTTTGTTAATTATAGTGTCAATGAGTTATGTAGATTATCAAGTCACGTGAATAGTTAAGTCGGAGCTTGTGAAAGTTTGAATTAATTTAAATTAACGCACGATGAATTATTGATAAATATAATGAACGTTAATGTAATAAGATTGTGAATAAGATAGGTTATTGGTGATGAAGTTGCTGATTAATTCGTTTAGATTATTAGTAAGTACACATATAAATGCATTTATATTCCTAGCGAATAGAATTTATATGAAAATAATTTAATAATTCAACATTTTCAAAAATTAGCGTCGGGATTAATTATCTTCTTATACTGCGCTACTAATACACTAAAAGCAATACTTTCTCTTCGCGCACGTTCTGTCTGATTCGTTTATAGTTAACTGGCTAATTATCTAATGTCCCGAGTATCGATACCACTCTCTCCACTCCTGCAATAGAAGCACGTACTTCCACGCACACACATACACACGTATATTATCTACAACTACCATTGAAAATACGAGCTTGTGGAAAAAACGCTTATTTTATTGGCAATTTTATTAAATAAACCCAACTTTCTGATCCACTACTTTAACAGCAACACTTACTCTGCGATTGACGACTCGTCATCGCTTGATTTCCGAATTAAATAAAAATGCACGCCTTCAAAAGGAAAGGTCACAGTTAACAGATTAATCACCCGAAACTTTGGTAATAAAAATAATTTAATAATTCAAGAATTGAAAATTTGGAAGAATCGAAAACATAAAAGAATAGATATAAGATGAAAGGTACGTAGAAAAGAATTCGATCGAGGAGAAATTATCGATGGAGAACTGTGCGACAGTATTTAGATAATAATGGCGTATCGGGCCACTTTAAAGGATAATTAAACACCGCGAAGTGTGGCAATCGCGATGGTAAAAATGGTGATGGAACTGCGGTCCCGTGGTGAACCGCAAATCTAGCTACGGTACGCACCTCGACGACCTTCGTCGAATCGATAAAGAGCGAATTTGCCAGGGGAGCGCTGGCTACCGAATATGCAAGTACGAATCAAGTCAAATACAGCCGTATTAAAGTCGATAAAAGCAAACCCGTGTTGTAATCTATTATGGTTCAGATCAATTTCTAAGGGAGCCGAGTTTGAAAAGTGATGAAGTGCCGTGAAAAATTGGAAAAAGTCGAATAGACGGAACTATTTCGTACGGAGAATACGAAAGTTCGCGAAGGGGATGGGGGAAAAGGTTGTGAAAAATATATTTTCGCGATTAATGGCGGTGACTGGCGTGACCTGTTTCTACTATTAAAAATTGAACGCGAGTTTCGCGAAAATGTATTTTTCTTTATAAATATTCGCTTTTCTAATATAGCGATCATGTAACATACGACCCTTTTGATTGTTCCGATTATTAGCAATTTGATGAATGAATAATAAGTAACTGGAAATAATTAAATAATAATTACTAAAATTCATAATAAATAAATTAGTGTAATGCAAGAAATGAAAATTTTTAGATTCGATATAAGAAAATAAATTAGTGTATTACGAAGAATAAAATATTTATATTAAATATGAGAAATAAATTACTATTATGTAACAAATATCAATTCAATGCAATAAAGAACTTAATTATCGAGGAACTTTTAATAACATGAACTAAATATTGTATCGATTACTTATATTTTAAAAAATAAGGCAATAAACTGGCGATTACAAAATTTTATCGTAGTTCTAGTTACATATACATTGTTTGCCAGAAATATTGAAGAACTACGTCTTTTACTGAAATATATAAACGTGCACGTATATATAAATACATTTACATAATGGAAGAGATTAATATATGGCTATTACTTATCAAACATTGGCAGTTAAAGTCTCTATACCATAGTAACAAAGACGAAGTAGGAAACGTTCTCCAAACTCCGAAACTTAGGCTATGCTGGACTGGTGTATTTACAGAGTACGTACCAAGTTCCTTGTCGAGTTTCAGACAATAGTAATCGTCGCTACAGAACTCTTATAAAGAAAATTAAAAATAGGAAACTTGATACAATGGTGGCAAACAGATGCTGAAAACAAGAGAAAATACCTCTATTATTTCCGTCTAATAAACTCACAAAAATAATCGGATACTTTAAATTATCTTCATCCATACTTTTGAAGAAATAAACAAAGGCAATGTAATTTAAAAATCTGACAATGGCCATTTACATTAGCAAGATCACGTACTGTAATACTGTAATTCGTAACTTTTGACAAACAGTAATAAAATGACCCATTGACAAGAAGTTATATATAAATTTAGAAGTTTAACAATAAGGTGTTATATGCATAAGCTAACTCAACATTTTAGTATAGCTAGACTCGTATGAACGTATGAAAAAACAACCTAACACATAAATAATAACAATATAATAAAATAACTCAGCGATTGTTGACCTTCTTTACCTCGTAGTACACGCAGCTACTTACTAAAAGTCAGTATCACACCAAAAGGACGTAATTCCGATTTACATCGATAGCTATAGCTACGTCATACCTCGTCACACTTCTATTTCACAACCTACCCTAAAAAATATCGGTATCCACAACGAAACACACAGTCAAATCCTGCACGTTTAAAAAATTCCCAAGACAAGCTGACAGACTACCATGACACACTATCACGAAACACTTACCAAACATCACCTCCTGGTAAATGGTCACTGGTGACGACAACATAATCAGCAGAAAAAACGGAGAAAATTCCGTGTGCACAAAATAATTCGAACCAGGGATGGAGCACTCGAATCGAGAACCCTGTGATCCGCGAATGATCACTTTACGCGACACGTAATTGGAACAAGAAGCACTCGAATCTGGCACAAGCAGCGCAGTGAATAGACGAGCTGGAAGCATCGCCGAATCAAAGTAACACGTTCGATCGTGCAAATGGTATGAAGCACAGCGAGACAGTCCCCAGCGTGAATGGATGCTGCGAAGTAACACATCGGGTAGCGATCTCAATCTGGCAAGATCCTCAGCGGAGGAGATCGGGAACAGGTTTCGGGGAGCTCTGTTTCAGCTCGGGGATCGAAGAAAGAACGCGATGAATACTGATGCAGAGCGTCGCACGAAGTGGAATGAAGTGGAGTCAAGCCGAGTTGAGTCGAGTCAAGTGAAGTGGAGGAGTCTGAGGAGGAGCCAGCCCGGGCCTGGTAATGCATCATATTAATGACGGTACTGGCTTCTCCGTTAATTCGACGGTGTTGAGTGCTGCACCAATTAAGTCCTATATCATTAGTAAGGAAAAGGAGAGGATGCGTGCTGGTGTTGGTGTTTCCAGGCCGAGCTTTCAATCTTCACGGCAAAGACGGAAACCCATATTTACCTCTGCCAGGGGTATAGGCTACTGTATTCTCTCAGCGTCAGCCGCCTAGTATACCGTTCATTCTGCCAAACGAGGGAGGATCCTCCTGACGAACTTGCGGAGAGATATCGGGATGAACATCGGCTTCCATTTTCTTTCGAGAGTTGTCGAACAGTCGTCGACCATTCCAGGGGGCAATATTGCATTGCACGAACGCGATCGTGGTTCGTCCCGATGAATTAACACTTTGACGAACCATCAGACCGCTGTCTCGTTCTACTTAAACCATTCGGTGATAAGAATATTTACAGCAAACTTGCCTTGGACGCCAGGATTTTATTTTAAAGGAACTTATAAAAATCTATTAGGTCTTTCGGAAAGTCATTTCGTTCTTCCAATTTAGGAGACCTAATTGTATTTGTTCACAGCCAACTTCACACTTCAGCCGCATAGAAAAAGAAAGAACGAAATGACTTTCCGGAAGACACAATAGTTTCAGATATGTAGGACTTGCTACTGGACGAGCTCAAACTTTAAGTAGGAATATTGGAATAACGGAGACGAAGTCTTTTCAATATTAAAAGTCGTTTATTAACAATTGACAACTGACTACTCTCAACTGAACACTGACTTATATTTTATCGCCCTTATTTAACCCTTTGCACACGAGAAGCGACTTTCACTCACGATTTCATAAAATTCGAAAGACCGATATTAATAAATATTTCAAATATTCGGATAATGTAACGATATTAATTATTACACTTCATTTATCACTCGTCACGCTTGCAGTGCTGTGTCGTTTACCCGTAATTCGCGTTGAACTCTGCGGTACAAAGAAACAACCAAAAATTCAGCCATACCTAAGAAGTTAAATACGAAAACACGAAAGATATGAAATGTCCCACGAATGTTGCATCGAAAACGATCAGAACTCGAGCCAATCGAATATAGCGCTAACTTGTTCCAAGTGCTGACTGCGTAACAAATGGCTGTCCATTTGCAAGCATGCAGTCTTTTCATATCTCAGTTCCTGCTCCGCTAACTCTGATCAAAAGTTTAAGCTCAGAGCTAAAGTTCCAGGCTCGTGAACCATCCGGAGGATTTGTTCCGTTCGCTATATTCTGAAACTTCGGTCCAGTTCTATACAAGGAACCTCGAGTCTGCTGTTAAAACCTGAATCTTCTCACCTGCTCTCTTAAGCTGCGTCCTCGTGTGTAAGACGGTCAGAGGATATTCACCTTGGCTGTCTAAAACGCTTAGCGGGAACACTTTTGGACAAATCGTACAGAAGCACGGTAATTACGGAATCGTGCCTCGCGTCAGCGCGGTTACCAAAACCGTGGGTTGTAATTAACCTTTGTTGCACTGTTAGAACACACGGATGTTTTACTTGTATATTAAACGTTTACTCGAAACACCAGTGGTATTACGAGCCGCAGTTGCGATAATTTGACGACTTACCGGTGTTTCGCGCGCTGTTCTGACGATATGGTTACACGAACCGTGCTGCTCGTTATTAGACGAAAATGCCAACTCCACGTTCCAGGTTGTGTAATTATTGTATATTGCACGATTATACGGCCAAGATATGAATAGAAATAATTTAAGTCCGAGGGATGAGGTTATAATTTTTGAATGTTTACTCCCTTCCGCTGCAATTTACCCGAAGGCAGCCATGATAGATATAACCGCAAACTGTTAATAGGTTTGCACAGACAAATGTACAGGGTGTCTGATATCTAGAGATGCGGCTAGAGAAGAAGTTGTAAAAACATATTACAATTTGTTGGTCGTTGACAAAAGGACTGCCATAAAACTGTGCTCTCGGATAAACTCTCGATGGTTCCATATCTAAATGATTTTATTTTTGGAAATTTCATTTCAAGCTCGTATCATTGTGTATACTCAGGATGTATTTTGAGAATAAAATTTTGACAACGATGTCCTAGGATAAAAATTATATTTGCAGCGATTTAGTCTCTATATAACGCATAAATTCAAAACAAAATGTATTTTGTATCATTACGAGTAGAGAAGATATTTTGGTAGATAGTTTTACTTCATGGGACACGCTGTATCCACACGTAAACCGTTTCGGAACCTGCACGGAATCTGAAAATTAACAATTACAGAACCATCGTGGAACTTTAGGTATGCTTAAAATGCAGGTTCTCGGTAAGAGCTACCTAAATTAAAAGTTCCTCATAACAGTTTCAAAAACATAACCTATATTATGGCAAATTCCAGGCCCGGGATAGAGGTGGTGGAATAAAAGGACATTCTGCGTGAGATTTATTTCAGAGCCGAACCCTGCGACAAAGGCCGTTGCGCGCAGCCTGAGACCGGGACAAAGCATTTCATTCGGAAGGACCTAATACAACCGGGAAGGTTAAAAAGTTAATCGTCAAAAGAGTTGGAACACAAGGCTGCACAGGCATGCGACTCATTCTCCGATAGCGGCGCGATCGAATTGTCCCAACACGTCCATTAAACCTGTCGGCAGGTTTAATGCGACAAAGGAAGAGAACGAAAGAGGAAACAAAAGCCGGGGGAGAGCTGCTGGTAGCCTCGGAGACCACATCCACCTGTTCATGAAAGCGATTAATCGTGGCAGTCGTTCGTGCGTCGGAAACGATTCGAATTAGACAGCGTTTCTCGCGGAGCCCACGTTCGTCGAATGAGAATCCAATAAATCGTCCGTGCGCGAGAAATGAGCGCGGCGGAGCAGGTGATTCAGGAGAAAACGCCTGGCCCCGAGGAACGGGGGTTGCAGAAGAAGCCAGATAACGATAAATTGCCCGTGGAATGGATTCGTATTCTGTTTGTATGGTTGACCAGTGGTGCACTCGAGTATTCGAGAATTCAATGAATTCGAATAACCGTGTCACAGCTTTTGCCGGGCCTCGCCGGTTTGCACGCGGTTAATAAAGACGCCACTTGGCAGCTTCAAGAAAAGGATCCAGCGAATTTTTCGCCTGGATAAATTTCGCCTACCCTACTGTCACGGGTCTTCTTTGGTATCTACGTTATCTTTTTGCCGTTTTACGTCGTATCAAGAAGCAATTAGGGTTGTTTATGTGCTCCTTCGAGACGGGAACTGTTTTTCAGTGTTTCGGTCTACGACGAATTGGACAGAGTTGAATTAAGGATTCTTTGGAATTTTAGGGTATAGGGTGTGGACAGATTTGAGATGTTTTATCGTTAAATATAATTTTTGAAATCTTTCAAATTTTTTGAATCTTATTCTGCTTTATCATTTTACATCTCATCGACGTACGGTTAGGGTTGTTTATGTGGTTTTTGGAGAGGAGAGCTGTATTTAGATCTGCATCGAATTGAACAGAGTTGAATTAAGAATTCCAACTATGAAATCCTTTTTGAAATTTTATTATGCTTTATTATTTTAAGTCTCATAAATGCGTTATTACGATATTTATATAGTCCCGGAAGGAGACATCTGCGTTTGAATTTATGTCGAACTGGACAGAGTTATAGGATTTGGATATATTTGAGATGTTTATTCCTCGAATCCAATTTCCTTCAGTTGAAGAATAATAACGCAATTAGTATTTTATCGTCGCAAATACCTTTGTCGCAGTTGCGTACCTTCGATAACTACCGCCTTGTTAAACGATATCATTAACCTGTTTAATTGCTCGCTTTCACAATATTTGTACGAACATAATTCGCCAAAGTAAAATTATTATTAATTTTATGTTAATACAAAATCGACTAACTAAATGACATATAAATTGCTTCGCTGGAAACAAAACCAGTTATTACGCCGAGCAACTAAACGTCGAACACGTTTCATTATTGAATTGCGTTACTATACAAAATACATACTACCGTGAACTATCTGGTATCGATACACCGCAACAATTGCATGACACGACGATGTTCTCGGTACGGTGCGTGTCAAATTAATGACGGGCAGCTGACTATTTTGGGTGGTACGTTAGCTATGAAAGAGAGTAGATAACTGTGTGTTGATCGAATTTAAAGGAAATCAGGAACCCGATTTGCACAAATAATTTAAACAATTAGAAGCTTAGAAGCGTTGAATTACCAGGAAAGAATTTTTAATCGCTAGAATCTTCAAGCCGAATAATTGCAATTTAAGTTCCATAATATAGTCGATTAGTGTTAATTATTTAAAATAAATTTATAGCTCAGATTGCGTACCACAACTGTTGTAAATATTGTCAGAGAAAAATTCGAGATTGGAGGTATTTAATCGACAAAAAGGAATCTCCAATCGTTACTCCAAGTGAGTTCATCGTTCATTGTTTTTAAAGTATATGTTTATTAGTATTTTTGTAAAAAAAAAGAATTCGAATTGCACAGTTAAGTCGTCAAAAAGAATCTTGCACCGTTAAATCCTTTGAGAGACAACATAAGCCAAAAATCCATATGGCTGAAGCTATTGATCGCTTGGAGTCAGTTCAATGTTCAAACTGTATGTAGTTATACTCGATCATCGATGCGGAAATAGAAATCGAGCTTCGGAAGGTGTATAAAAACAGAATTCTAAAACTTCGACTATTCGAGGTATTCGTCAGTTGAAATGAGTTCACTTTGACGTTCCTGACCGGATTATGCAGCTATTATTACTATTACTAGCTATTACTGAGAAATAGAGAGTTCATCCTCGTTTCTAAATGGAGAAACACATTCATGAAATTCAATCATAGTCTAAATGAAGCTACTAATTAAATACTGGTTAAAATACAGTTCATTTCACGTTAAAGGCTAACTACGTGGCAGCAGACAGACATACATCAATCTCCAAACAGTAGACGTCTAATATATATACAAATATTCATTCTCGCGTTTACTTGCAAGAAATACATATGACTTTTACTGCTAAAAGGTATATACTATGGTATATGGCACGACACTTACATTTTCGTACACGTCTTCGCTCAATCAAAGTCAACGAAGTTAGCGTCATTTATTCCTCGCGAAAAACGACCATCGACACTGTGACAACTTGAAGAAACTTTCTGAAGTTGATACATCGTCATATTGATGGCGCTAAACCAGCATTAAATTCGTGTTTCATGAATAAGTAATAGTTTGTTTGGAATAAATATCTGTCAGCATGAACGAGTGTTAATCAAATTACCTGATTCAATTTCTGATTTGTACACTTTATACAGTCGAAACGGAAGAAACAAAATGGATTCCAATGAATATCGAAAATGGGAGATATAAAATAACGATTAACCCATTGCACTCGGAAGGTTTCACCGAGGACTTTTCCGCAAGTCCTCGCACCTCCTTCAACCCTTGTACTCTTTCGTACTTTTGTACTTTTTCGTTGCAGGGAAATAGCCGATAACTATCGAAGACTTTCTGCCATGAAATCGACGATACTTTTGAAATAATAAATAAGAAATCGTGTAAAAATTAAGACGTAGAATTATTTTACTCCGACATACCACGTATCGCTAGGTAATTTAAAATTTAACGTATTAACGAATATCGATCCTTGGAATCTGATTAAATGGCGACTGAAACTCTGGAGTGCAAAGAGTTAACTTGGAATCCATCTGGCGACGAGGGTGAGACCGGTGGCCGCTGCAATGTCGTCACAGACCCATTACACCATCACCAGTCAGACCTGCGTTTCACCCAGAAGCAAACTCTCTCGCTGTGAGCTCGACACACCATCTCGCATAGCGAATACAAAAGTGTCCGCTATTTTTCTTTCGGCCTTCCGTTCCTAATATCAACTCTGGCAAGATCGATAAGGATTGAACCAGTCTGGCGAAATGGCGGAGCGCGTTAGATCTAAGGGATAAGGAAGGATAAGGAGCAGTGCGTGCGGCTGTACGGCCAGTTAAATATCTTCGAACGAACGAACGTACAAGAGAGAAGACATAACGGCGCACGTAAGCACAGCTGCGTGGTACTAATGCGATTGGTTCGCGGCATAGGAATTAGAGCGTCTACTGCAGCAGTCGAGTAGCGCACGGCGCATTACCAGATTTACTGCTAATTACATAATGCTCGACGACTTACACCGCTACATAAATCACGACTCGGCTGTGACACCACTTAACCATCTGCATACCGGCAAGCCTTTCGCGCGCCTTTTCCGCCGCCAACTTTTCTTCCGTTTCACCGTCCGACCCGTCATCTGTAACTCCAAACCTAACTTTTCATCGTGATTAATTATTCTTCGACACGACATATCGATCTTCCGGTTCGCGCGCTGAAATTTGCCAAAATACGTCGCTTTCGGCAGGCAAAGTTTTCGTCCTAATCTAGGAAATCGAAGGTGCTCGAGGAAAGATGTTTCTCTCTTGGTTCCTTTCGAGGAACGACGAGTCCAAGATTTCGATGACGAATTTTACTGTGTCTTATGCAGGTTTCTCAGAAGAATTATATCTTTTGTCCAAATATCATTAGTATATGAAAGTACAGAATGTTTCAAAAGTCGTTACTATATATGTAAAAAAAAAAAAAAATTAAGACGAAGGAAAGACTTCGGTTTCGAAAAGAGATTAATTTGAAGATTCGATTATATAGAGTGTACAGTGTTGGGTCAACAAACGAATTTTCCCACTTTTGTGGCGTTTAAAAGAGAAAATCGCTGCAATAGTTTAAAAAATTGCCCGATTTTTTACATTATCGTAATATTCACTATCTCGAGAATAACCTCCGTAAGATATCGAGGTATAATTCGGAAAAATATGAAAGTTAGACAAGTTTTATTACACCGAGGCACTAACAGAGACACGCGGTTCCTATTGATCTTCTCCTTCATTGGACTGTTTCGAGGTAAAAATGGATGAGTGTAACCTTTGAAAATATAGTGTGTCTTTTCTGAGGATTTTACTCGATATTAAGAATTTCAGACTTTCATGGCCTGGATTTACGTCGTTGTTACGATTTGAGGCTTCCGGCAGTAAGCCGTTTCCAATAGGAATTATATCCCGACGTTTCGCTAGCAGTGCAGCCAGCTTCTCCAGAGATCGAATGACACACTGATATTGGTGTGTCCCTACTGCTTGCAGAATGTATATACGAGCTATGCCTCTGTCATGGATCATTGATCATGGATCATATGTTTTTAGTTGGTCAGCTGAGCATTTAAGGAATTGCCAGGGGTTTTGTTCCAGATGGGGTTCGGCTGATAGCTAGCATCCCATTTGGTACTTGTTGGCTCGAGCAATTCCGATGACGAATGTAGTGAGACAGTTAGCAGTTTATTCCCGTTTTTATCTCTTCTTTTAGGGCAAGATAACGTTCACTTTTATAAATCAAATTACGCTGAGACGAGATTTTCCGATTCGCTTATTATCAACCTAATGTGAAAAATAATTAAAAAATTAAGCGTTAGGTGTTAGGGAATTATTATACAACTCTTCTGTCGAATTAAAAAGATAAACATTCCAATGACAAAATACACTAAAAATAAAAAGAATGTCCATGTAAACTGTCAATAACGTTTATCCATACTATCGTTATTCGATTATTAAATTAAGGAAAAAGAAATCCATTATCTTTACAATTTTAAATGTAATTTTAAATATAATTTTAAGAAGAAATCTATTTAAAATTATAAAAATAAAAAACAAGAACTAAAACAATAAAAATTACATAGTATCGATTAATTAACACGTTAAGCGCTCCTTTTTTCTTTAAATTTATTGAAACGAGGTTTTGTAGTTTTTTATTACACTATAAGACGAAGAATGAATGTGAGTTTATGACTGTATTAATATTTCGATTGCATTGCAATTTTTCGGTAAAAAAATATTTTGCTACATTTGTGATACGATGCTGAAATGACTTATTAATAGAACGTAATGTTTTCAGTTTCATATCGTTTCATATTTTATATTGTCAGTCATCAGCGACTGTCGCGGTTTCAACGAAAAGTTTCTCGTAAATCACCGGTAATAACAATAATTTTCATACGCGGCAGCCATTATGCAATTTAAAAGGGCGCCAAATTACAAACCTCGGTGATCTTACGATATCTCAAGCAGTTCGCAATTCTCCGAATCGTGCGGAACGTTCGCGAAGAGGAGGAAAGGGAGAGAGAGGAAAAAGCGGAATGGAATTAATTTCGAATTCGTAGCCAGATATACAGTGTCATAAAACGACTGGTTCCGAAGGTAGGGTTAATACATATTTGTGGAAAAATTCTTGGAGGATGTTGGAAAGTGGCGCGCCACGTGCAGGAGGGACCCGGGCCGCGTTAGATGCAATAATGTCGGCTTGCCGCGCGGACGCCCTATACGTTGGAAGAACATTAAAATTTCTTCATACATATGTATAAACGGAGCCGGGGAAGGGCAATATTAAAAACGAGTTCAAGGAAAAACGATGAAAAAAAGAAAGGAGACCAGACCAGGAGGAGCCATCTGGAAGTTCAAATTGAATTCTTCGCCGCCAACATCGAAACTGTTTCCTTGCATCGCCGAGTCATTAACATTGGGGGAACAGGCAGAATTTCGGTAACCTGATCATTGCTTTTCTTAATTATTATTAATATATACCGTGGTTTCAAAGATTATGAAGAATTATGATTCGTTTGGAATTTAGCGCTTGCAGGGATTCCGTTTTAATCACACTAATTTCTTGCTTATGTCGAGGTTAGCATAATTATAGACGTTTGTACAATGATATATGAAAGTGTACGTGGATAAAGAATTTTTAATTACATGTACGTATATTTACGGATTTATTTATGTTCTATAAATGTTGCTTGTGTTTTTTGGCGTTTTTAACTGAGTAGCTCGGAATATAATAATTACAAGAATGTTCGGAGAATGAGATATGTAGGTAGGTTTAGAATTTTGAATAATTATGCACATCTGCAAATTTGTTAGAGATTATGAATATTTATGTGTCATCGGTCCAAAAAATTTTATATAATAATAACCATAAATT
>NIJG01000036.1:479290-490742 GCA_002201625.1 Euglossa dilemma | reverse complement strand
TACAATCTATTATTATTTTTTATTACAATAAAATTAAAAAACCTACGAGAGTCAAAAATAATTTAATTATTTCTGATACACATGTTTAACAAATTTTTACAATACGTATCGAAATTTGTTATAAATAACATGCAACTTTCTTAGAAATTACTATTCAAAATATAATATATAAATATATAAAGAAAGGGAAAATAAAATGTCACGTCTCAGTTATAACAGCGTCGTTGAAGTTATCTTTTAAATCTTCGAATTCATCGTGGATAATAGACAATTAAATAACCACTTGTCTGTTATTCAGTTTGCACGGCAACTTTCATTCACAGATAACACCAAGAACGTTGAATCTTCAAATGGAAGCACATTCAAGCTGCAATACTATGATTGCTATCCTTTACCGGTTAAACCGCAGTTGCCTACAGCTCGTGTGATAACAACTATACCGTGATGACTTTGCTCAAAGTTTGCCTGCGGGTACTTGGCTACACAAAAGCGTCGTATATATTCACTATATGTTTACAACTTATTTGTTACATTTTACACCTTTCCACAGGAGATCCCGTGATACTGTACAATCGAGAAAAACATTAAATACCCTCATAAACCTTCTCTTTCATGCGAGTGAACACGGTGGAAAAATAAAAATAAACGTGAATGAAAGAGTTTATTACTAACAGTAACAACGTTTACACTGTAATTTATTTTTAATTAATTTTCGGAATTATTTTTGGGAAATTTTTTGATTATTCGTTGTGATAGTAATGGTAACTACTATCAGTCAACGAAAGTCACTTGAGGATTGACAACTTGATTTATTTTTTATTTGCAAATATCAATATGTAAATTAATCTCTTGGATATTCTAATTTTCGAATATCAATTTGTCAACTGATATTCTGTATTATTAAATTTACAAATGAATGTCGAGAGAATTTGAGATATCAATTTACGAATTGATGTTCGACATCTTTTCATATTTAGTTTATTTTTTAATTTCGATATTTTGCCATTATTAATTTTCAAGCATCAATTCAAAAATAAATATTTAAAATTTGTATAATGCTGGTAGAACAAATTGTGTGTCATATGCAGAGGAAAAATAAAACAATTTTGGTTGACATGGTATGCCAGTAAACTAGGGCCAATGTCTGAAATTACTGTTAGGGCGCTCGTAACATGTAAACTTTAGTGTCTGTAGGACTTTACGATCTCGCTATATTTATTCTAAGCAATGGTAACTTCTAGCCTAACTTCATTAACTTTCCTCTTGTTTATATTTTCTTTTTATTACCTTCATCAAGTAAATTATTGTCTAATTACTGACGATATTTCTAACAAATTAAAAATTATTAACCTTTGCACTAGAAGATTTTTTCTCTATAAGACAGTAGAAACTTGAAGCTCTTCTGCTGTAAAATCGATAACATTTTTTAACAATTACGTGGAAAGAAAATAATATTAACAATATTACCATAGAGAACTGTTTCAGTATACCATGTATTATTAAAGAATATAATGTATCAGAAGTTACGTTATTTTATATTTAATAGCCAGTATAAACCTTCAAAGCTTCGTTGAGTGATAATTAATCGGCTTATGAAATTTTATAGAATATTTCTAACAATTTTCTAACCTCTTCAAAGATGACGTTCTATTTCTTGAAATTTCATTTTAGACTGCTTTTATTCATTTTATTGCAGGAGTTAGCGATGACCGGAAGATATATATTTTTCTGCTTGCATGGCTGACTGTTATAGGTATAGCTGTAGGAAATAGGAAAATGCACTAAATATGTTGGGTATTCTAGCGATTTACTTCGCGGGGTACAGACGTAGGCTGGACCATGTTTCTTCTACGTTTTTGTTCCTGTAACGTTCTTGTATTTATGAGAGCAACTGATTCCGAGAAGACGCGGTTGTTTTCCTCCAACGGCTATTTTAAAGGACAGTAGTGACGTTTTATGGGTGCCGTTTTTCAGCTCACCAGAACCACGAATGAAATGTTCTTATTTGAAAAAATAAAAGCCCTTGGCACAGTGACAAAGGGGCAATTTTAGACGTGCAAAGAGAAGAAGACGTAAACGTGGTGTTAATTATTTTTATCACTAAACTCGTTGCTAAGGCCAATTAAAGAGGCGATAAATATTCCGTCTTAACGTATTTCTTTTAAATTTCGGCGACGATTATAGCCAAGAACAATTTTTTCATTTTCGTGTATAAACTTTGCCTTACAATTTTTATTTTATCAATCTATACAGTTACACGATATACAGATTTATACTTTACTTAATTGATGAAACTGAGATTAAATGAAAATTCGCATAAGATGAAAATAATGACAGATATTATTATAATTTCGTATTGGAACGACCAATTTTAAGATTGTTAATAAAATAAGAGATACTTGAAATGAATAGTCGGTATTTTATTGATTACTTGTAGAGGATATAGAATAAAAGACAATTATATAGAGAATAAGGTCAACCGATGGTATCTATAGCAAACACAGTCAGATCAAAATATATAATTGTCGCAAATTCCATTTAATATCGTATACTCTGTGAAATAACTGAAATAATAAGAACAGAATGAAAGTTAATAATATGTACAGAAAANGTTATTATTACCATCATCATAGTGTATTTATATCATTATTGTAGTAGTTATAATTGTAGTCGTCGTATTAATATTAGTATGTTTGTTATTATTTGTTAATTTTTTCTTTTTTTCCTATTTTGATTATGAAAAAAATTTGAATAAAATTAGAAACTTAAAATAAAACGCAATAAACTTCATTTCATTACTTTTTACCACCTTTTTAAATAATTTCTTTCATGGTTTGTAATATAATTTACGCCAGGTAATTAAATAAATTATAATTCGTATTTTCTATGATACATTCTCAAAAATATCGTTGAGCTTAATAAATAATAGAATATACAAAATTATTTTCGTTAAGATAATTTCAATCTAGTATTAACTGCACACATGAAAAAGACACTCTCGACATTTAACTGATAATCCGTTTAACTGAATTTTGGAATGCGAGTATTCATAGTAGAGATTGAAGTACCTAACTATAAAGGACTAGATGGAACCTAGGGGAACAAGTAGCTGAGAGTACTGTTTCACTTTAGAGGCTTTAGAGACTAAAGTGGTATTAACATAGCACAAACAAGAGACATTGAACAACAGGACACCACATAAGGTTCTGGCACAACCAGAAGAAAAGTTATACAATTTAAAAAACAACGTGTACTCTGTAACATAACGACACTTGACTTAATTGCAGACTTTCGTTTTGTTATACATTACCTGTAGGAAACATAACGTATTACAAAAACACATTAAAATGGTACAATAAATAATACATACCACCTTGTGTGCAACTGTTAATGTTATTTAACGTATAATTATATATTGTTTAATAGATTAAAAACACTTTGTCTTAAAAATAGAGACCACCTACTACAAAAATCCAATGTTACTCATTCGACAATCTAATATTTACTAAACACACTACACAAATAATGTTCGATTAAAGACAAACCAAAAAGTATTACGCAATTACTTATTTCGTGTGACAGTGTTTTTAAAAAATTAATATCTTTTCTAAATTAATAATGCATTAAGCTGAAATATTAATGTCTTACATAAACCACTCATCTAAAGTGACGTTAATTAAGAGCTCCTATTGGAAAATTAATCTCGTATCGATATAGAACGGAATATTTATATTATATCATAATCTGCGATATCTCCACTCGCGAAAGGATAAAAAGAACAATGACACGGTTTTTCTACGTATAAATACCAATCTCAATTCCGGAGCAATACGATTTCTACATTGTACGAATGTATAAAATAGAGGGGAGATGTCTGACCCTTAAATATCCTGGTTTTATCGACTTAGCCGAAAAAGTTGGAATAATATAGTATGCATAAATATCCCCTCGTTTCGGTACAACGAAAATGGAAGGGGGAAGAGGATGGATCAAAGCAAATGTTCCGAAAAGAGCAGAGAAATACAGGAAAATTCACTGAAAGTGATGGATTTCCATAGTTTGAAACGCTTCGTGAGTTTTCCGATAAAATTTTCTTGGCCCGTCGAACATTAACTCTCCCCACATACTTCCTGCCGTAGTAAAAGACCAAGGGTGACGCACGGCGTGCTTAAATTTCGGATATATCTGGAATATATATCCGGTGTAACCCCGGCTATATAACGGAAGAATAGTGTATACAAAATGAACTACATGACCGAATCGAACAAATAAATTTCGTGTATAATCAATTGCGATCATGGTAACACATTTCAAACGAATGTTTCCAGTACAGTCGTATTTCCAGCGTAAATTCAACCCTGCACAATCAGAAATGTAAACCTGGTTTTGTTCTAACAACGAAGTGCAACAATTGATAACCTTTTTCCCATTTTCCTTAAAATTCCAAATGTGATAATTATTATAAACAAAATATTCGATGTCGATACAATAATTATGTACCAATAAAGAGAATAATATTAACCCTTTGCATTATGACGAGTGTGATTCAACATCAGATTTTATATCACGAGCTCTTTTTTCGCATGAAAATTATAAAATAAAACGATGGTGTAAATAAAATTGACATTTAATTGAATTTGTTTTCGTTCTTTTCCTTTGTTTATTCGAATTACTCTACTTTGTAGTGGAAGTAAATTTCAAATAAGACACATAAAAGCGTTAAGAGCTGCTAGTAACAAAATTGTATAACAATCGATATAATTATGCGACAGAACGAAATTAAAAATCGGTGCTTGCTTCTTTATTCAAATTTCAACTCACTCGATGTCATAGAACGCGATTCTCCATTTTTCTTCTTGCATATCATCAAATCATAGTACAGGTTGAGAACCATCACAGAGGGTTAATACTAAATGGACACCAGCATGAATAATTGAATATGGAAGTGACCTGATCGTTGTATACACAAGGTATATCAGGGAAGGAAGTGAATTTTTTATTTTAAAACTTTTGTTTTCAGAAAATCGATACTCGCTTTTTAAAATTCACTCGGTATATGTGCAATCGATTAATTAAACCTAACACAAACCTTAAACGTTCAGTTTTCTCAACGGGAAAATGAATTCCCATTTCCTATTACGAACTCGAGTTTTTCGAAAACGAGGTCACAAACGAACAAATTTCATTTTACGTTCGTTTCTGTAATAACTTTCCATGTAACGATTTTATACTCGTAGAATAATTTTACTTCGACCTTTAGTCAATTAACACCCTAACTTCTGGTTAGATGAACACGATCGATACATACACGAGAAATGCTAAATCGTTTCTTTCACGTGTCTTTAACTTAACTCCACCCCTTCCACCTCATAAACCTAAACCAACCCTACGTCTTCTTCACCTGGCCATAACTTGACCGAACACCACAACCTTACACGATCAATCTGTTACACAAAAGAATTACGTTTCGGATCTTCGTAAACAAATTAATATAAGATCGACCGATAATAATCCAGCAAAACAGGTTGTGCAGCTCTACCCGAGCTGGAATGAAGTTGTCACGCATAGGTCTGCGACACGCAGCAACGCGATAATATATATACGTCAAGTACGTATGCATACGAACGTTATAGATCTAGTTGGTCGAATAATAACCATTCGTTCCGCTTATAAAGGCATGCATCAAGGAGGCAATAAAAGCGGCACACGCGCGGAAAGTATTTGTTTTCATTTGCATGGGCGCCGTGCCAAAAAATAGCACGCGTGAGGCAACACGCGAACATCGGGGTGGGAGTAGAGTCGAAACGAGGGTGGTTTTTACGAAAGATCTCGAAATCCCGCGCTCTATTTATGGGATGGTTATTGAAATCCCACGAACGGTCCCACATTCGCGAAACATGCTTTTACGCGTGACTCCCTCGCTCTCCCCACCACTCTTCTATCATCCCCACCGCCCACGCTCTATCCCCACCACGCGCCCTGTATCCCCACCACTCGCGCCGCATCCACACCAGTCACGCCGCATCGGCATCAATCAAGCTGCATCCCCACCACTCGCACTGCATCCCCACCACCCGCGCCGTATCCCCACCACTGACGCTATATCCCCACTCCAACAGCCAGCTCGCGAATACGTTCGTGTTGTTTCACGTCGGATCGAGTGGCGCTCCGGAAGAAACGAGATTTTTTCTTGTGATTGGATTTGTTTTGACTTCATGAAATCAGGGAAAAATATGCACGGATAAGCACCGGTTTTTATTACGGGGATACCCGGCCTGGTTTTATCGAGCCAGCTAGAACGGAGGGGAGAAGATTTATTCGAAGCTGTTGAAAGTTTTATGTAAGTAATCCGAAAACGTATCCACTTTGCGGGTAATGGTTTTCGGCGATAAATTTCTTCCTCCGGGCGGGGATATTTAGGCTCAAAAGTGGCCGATGAGGGTTCAATCGCGCGCAATTTATGAGACTGTTAATCATGTATGGGTGGACGAAAGGAAATGTGCATGGGCGTTTAAATGCACGCGATAATAACGATCGTGTTTAAATGGAAATGTTGATGCGTTGCGGGAAGTACTTTTATAGATGTCATTTTTGTTTTCGTTCTATTTTTCTATCTTTTTTACTCGCGAGAATAATCGAATGTGATATTAATAATTTTATTTGTACATTAGATCTTGGATATTTTTTATTCTTAAATTATGAATATGTAAATGGCTATAGAAACCACTTATTTGCCAAATTAATTAACTTTATGGACTGAAAGGTAGAAATATGTTTCAGATAAAAAAAAGTTAACTATTAATCGAGGGTTTTGGAAAGAAAATTAAGAAGAATTTTTTAAGCGCAGTTAACTACCCTCAAGAAAAATTAATTTCATTTCTTTTTCAACATTTTAACCAATTCTATATAATTGATTTTTTTAAATACATAAAACGATTTGACGTAATAAATAATTTTATAATGTACAAACATATTTTGAGAATTCTATAATATTTTCAGTAGCAATTTTGGTTGGTGTGGAATTTATTATACGATTCAGTATAAGATAACAAATCTTTATTACCGGATATTGAACAAAAATGCGATGAACCCATAAATTCTATATACTCGTGGTAAAAATATTACAATATTTTACAAAAATTACTTCAATGTTGGTTTTCAAAAGATTAAATATTAATACCACAAATTTGATTTGAATTCTAGATAACGGGATTATCAGATTACAAAATGGAAAAGGAAAAGAAATATTTATTCATAAATGAAAAAGAATTTTCACGGAGTAAAATTCAGTGACAGTGCATCTTCGTTTTATGTTTTTGTTCCATTTTTTATCTATAAAAATACGTGTAAACAAATGCGAAACAAACGAGCAAGAAATATTAAACAATTATAAAATAATATCACGCGAATAAATATAAAATAAATACACGTATATAATAAATAATTATTTTCCTACATTTTATAAATTGCACGATACGATATCCTGTAAAATCCCATAAAATCCGATGAAATCGTGTTTTCGGGAGAAAGATAGATAATCGCGCAGAGTAACTCATAAAGAGCGTAAAATTCCGCAGAAATAAAATAGACAAAGAAAAAGGAGCAACCATATCCGACGTAACTTCCACGCGACTACACCAAGCACGATTTATCAATATTAGACACAGACGAAGAGCGAAAGAAAACTAAAAAGTGGAAAAGGAAAGAGATGGAGAGCAAAAGGAAAGGGAGGAAGAATAAAGAAAAAGCAACAGAAATTCTATAACGCAGCGAACAAGAGGTTACGATAAATTACGTGCTGTTATGAAACCTACTGGGAACTTTCTTTCAGAAACGAGCATGAATTATTCCTTTCCGCATTATCTCGTCTGAAAGTCCAATTTAATTAGGCGGCCTCAGGTTCGCCACGTGTATCTCGTACGTGACTTTGACTGATCGCGTATCTCGCGTCCGTAGGTACCAACGGTGGTTTTTCGTTTTCCTTTTTTCCCTTTTTTATAAGTAGTCGTCGTTAGTCCCGGTTGGAATCACCTCTCACCTTTGAGCAGAGGCAAGAATTGAAGAAATATCGCGATGCAAATGGCGAAGCTTTAAACATCAAGCTCAAATGAGAATGTAATGTTTGTAAATGTCAAGACGTGACAATGCTCTTGGGCATAAGTCTCATCGTTCTCTCGTCGCGAGACCACCCATATGAACGTCACATTACACCGCTCTATCTCGGATCATGAACCTTCTGTCAGGAACAAGGGAGAAAAATCCTGCTTTGCCATCTCGACCTGCACAATACGTGGGCGCATTTCCCAAGAAGGAGAAACGTGTATTATACAGGACTTTCGTGAATAAAGACTGCCACGGAATATGAAAACGGAGGAGAGAGGCACGGGCAATTTTTGTACCGTGTCGAATTAAAACGTCAAACACGGCAGAGAGAGAGAGAGATGAAATTTAGTTTGCCTGAGATTGAAATTTCCCTTACGCGGAAGACACATTTGTGGCGACGACTATTACATGATCGCTGATACGATTGTCTCGTGGAGGAGGTAGGACGCGATTGTTTCGCATTTAGCATTGTAATGTCTGTATTTGAGAATTGTTCGTAATTAATTATATTTCGTATCAGAGAAATTAAATGATAAATTAAAGATCGATAATTTGATTTTTAATATAAATCAGCATACTTTTGAGACAATTTGCGTGTATGTAAGAAGTATGTCAATATTGGTGATGAATGAATACATTTTTGTAAAACACAAATTTTGGATTTTAATCCAATTTAAATCCAATTTTAGAACTGGATTTTATTTTAGTAAAATACATACAACAATACTCAGATATTTTCGTATTTAGATTAATGACGAATCTATGATGTTTGTATCTACTGAATATCAATCCAAATTGGATAAAAGAAATGAAAATTTGGTCTGTAAAATATAAGAAATTTTATAAACATTTACAGATTAAAATATTTATTAAATATTTATTCGTTTTCTGTTGTAAAAAAACTCGGTTAAAAGTATAACTTCATCCAAAATAAACAATTAAATAACACACATCCAAGAACATGTAAAACCAATGACATTTATATTTTAACATACTTATTGCTTTCGATAATTAATTCTAAAAGAATTGTAAAGTACATAAAACGAATATACGGTATTTGTAATGATAAAAAATTGATGTACATAAATTTGTATGATTTATCTATCTTAGTTATATGATATTATTATATCTGGCTGTAAATAAAAAAAAATTCTATTGAAATCAAAATTGGGTCTAAATAGCATTTAGCAAAAAGCACAGAAAAATCTAAATGACACGATAAAATTGCATTACCTTTAAACCTAATAGAGTTACATGTCTAGAAAGGTGTGATTGACATTTGTATTTGGAAATTCCTGTAAAATATTCACTCCAGTCATTTTCTAAGTTCATTTGTCGATATGAAACTGAATATAGAAAGAAGCCATCGCTAAAATGGTATCACATGACGCAGATTACGAAATATGTGTCCCATATAAGATGTCGTAATATGAAACAGGCTATTATCTTCGAAAATAGCCTCGAACGTCTATCAATCATCATAATACTTACAAATTAGGTCACCATTGTTCACTTCTACAGATTTGAAAGCAACTTTTATGATTTGTAAAAGATCGACGTTTCATAAAGTGAGTTTCAGAAGTGTTGGATTTGTTACAAATTAAACTTCATTACCTGTGAATATTGCTAATTATAAAATATAAATTATTAATATTATCGTTTAAAGGTAACCAAACATTTCAGAAAGAAAATTTTATAAATGTTAAACACGTAACAATTAAATTTCTCGCAAGACTGTTTATTGTTAATTACGAAATATTATCTAGTATTTAATTTTATACCGAATAATAAATTCTTGGAAATCTTTTTCTTTCATTATATGTTCCAATGTCATTAAAAAAGTGGCTCGATAATAATACGAGGCAATTTATTTCACAAGAATTAATTATCAAATGTAATACCCAATATTTCTTTTATAAGTAAAATCATATAGAGGGAAAAATTATTACTTGGAAAAAGGGATCCAGAGAGACCTATAATAAAATGATACTTTAGTGGTGACTTCTATTCATGAGGACTATGAATATACTTTACATTGTATACTTACTTTACACTTTATTTATACTGGAAGAAAGTCAAGATATGAAGTCAGTCTTATATTTTCTGTAGCAGCAACTACAATATTACCATTGTGTTTAATATATTCACAAACAGTTGTACATTCCAAGTAATACATTTTTATATTTGAATATTAGGTTGGTGAAAAAGAGAACAATTTAAAATTATAAAAATAATGAATTTCTATTTCCACAACCTAATATATTATATTTTATATTTTTCAAACCTTATATAATTTTATAATTTTGTGTTTCAATCTGTAGTATATAATTTTATAATTTCATACCTTCCCTGAAATTAAAAAAAGGGCCATATTGCCATTTCATTCTCTAACATTTTCATAATTGCAGACTTCGATCGAATTATACCAACACTTAATAATCTTCGAAGCAATAATTTCCCAGTCGGATCAATATGATAATAAATCTTTCATTGAAGACGAAATCTCACGAGTCCATATTTGTTAAAAAGTGTGATAATAAAGTCGATTCTTTTGTTCAAAGAATTGCACGGCGTGGACCAGCAGCAGGAATGGGAGGAACGTGAAAAAATTATAAAAGCGAGATAATTTCAAGTGTAATAAGCGAGAATCTCGAGGACTTGTTGAAACAAGAAAGTAAATACCAGCTTTTATCCTGGCCCTTTCCTTCGCGACACGAATAATTTAAAAATATTCCGAATACCAGATGAAGAATGTTATCTGATAGCCCGAAGGGCATCGAATACTTTGCATGCAAAACGTTTTACATAAGGAGCCCCCGACTTTGCGCAACGTTCCGTTCCAAAATTTTTCATTAACAGTTTGCAAATTATTTTTCACGATTCTTATCAAGATTTTGTTACCACGATACTAAAATATAAATTGGCGGCATAAATTTCCTCTTTAAATCGATTACATGTTCCGATAATTATGAAAATGATCTAATTGTAAGTCAAAAATCTAAAAAAAATTAATTCCTTATTTATTTTCTGCTATATATATTTATATTATAATAATGCAAAATTGTCCTTATAAATCGGGAGAAAATTAAAGATTTTTTCATTTATTTTTAATATTGAACTCAAAATCTAATTTCAAGTGCGAGATATTTAATGTTTTGAATCGAAACATAAGTGACTGATAATTAGGTATAATTTGACACGTACAATAGTATTTATGAAATACAGATTTAATATAACTCAATAAAATTTATAAAGTTATAAAGAATGTGTTGAAAGATTCTAATATGAATTCATAATATGTCGAATATAATTATTCAACATTTAGATATTTAGAATATATATTTAATAT
>NIJG01000036.1:469184-479185 GCA_002201625.1 Euglossa dilemma | reverse complement strand
TAATTTTAATATATAGAAGGGTATATAAAAGAATATAAAAAATAACAAAACAAGAGAATATACCTAATTTTTTTCATTTTTGTCAATAAGTGACTTGAATATTGAAAATGTGATACATAAGCGCATGCATTAGAGCTTGGTGTGAATATGTTGCAATTCTAAAAGTGTTTCTTGCGAACGAAACAGGAAAGGACAAGAGTTTTCTATTAACCACTCTTTATTTTCGAAATACGGTCAAAAAGGCTGTAATTGATAGAAAGCGTGGAAAAAAGTAATTTCGTGGTATTAGCAATACAAAGTGAGTTACTTCAATGTTTGTCCTCTTATAAAGAGAATAGATGGTCTGTGTGAATACTAGATTAGAAGCAAAAGCTTTTATTAAAAAGTTGAAAGGGAAAAAAGAGATATAGGAAATAGGAAGAATGGAAAATATGTGAGAAAACAACGGGAGATATTAAAACTATAAAACTGTGTTTTCTAAAGTCCGACTATATTAAAATTTTGTTTAAATAAAGTTAATACTATTAATTCTTTCTACTCTGTAAAGTACCTAATCACTTGTTAAAAGTGATTTGCAAAAATGAATGCCAAAATTACTTTTGTATCTAACTACAGAAAATATCAGGAATTATAAAACTGAGAAAAATTATAAGAATCATGAAACACACAAAAATCACAGAAATTACGTGAATTACAAAAAGACGCAAAAATTCTACTAATCACAAGAAGTATAGATAATTAAAGAAATTATAAAAATTCTTTATCGTGAAGCAAAAATGCTTTCAATACCAAAATTACGCAACAAAGTAAATGGGTTACTTAAATTAATTTATCACTATACTGTTTTCCCAAAATATAATTTTCGCGAATACCTGCAGTCTCTTTGAATCATTACCTCGCGTAAACGCACGATTACAACAGATTTCATGATAATCACGCCGAATGTCCACGATCTGCATAAAACTAGCAATTGTCCCAATACTTATGAACAGTGGCTACGTACAACTCGGTAGAAAATTACCATTTAATCGAGCACAAAACTTTCATGAAATATAATCACGTACATGCAGCAACTACGTGCAATGCTTATCAATGATTTACGACGTACACAAACTTCCCATAACTCGTTTATTTATTTATCATATTTATCACAATAATTGCGGATCAAAGGTCACGTGATTTAAATTGCAAAAGTGCAAGAGATCGAGAAGTGCGCGAGTTTTCAAGGGAAAAGTTCGGCCAGTTCGAAAGTTCGACTGACTCAAAGACGTGGAAGTTCCAAGTACGAAAATTCGATCAGTTCGATATCGAAGTTTAAACAGTTCTCTGGTACATGGAAAATCGGTTAATTCTTATCCCGAAATTCATTGTAAACTCCTATAAATTTCTTTCCCCAGGCAAGTTTCATTTTGACGTACGTCTCTGATATTATATCTGACAAATGGCTATTACAGCGATGTAAAATGTTAGGAGATAATAAAGTACATGGGCAGAAAGAATTTTTAAAAATTCCGAAAATGGAATTAATCGCATTAGCTTATGAATGGCTCGTGAAATTGCTTTGACAGTATAACAATGTCATAGTAGGTGTAAATAAATCTNGAGAGGTTTCAGGTACCAAGTATTATATAGTATTATATAATAGTAAAATAATAATTCTTCCATATAATAATTCTTGATATAATACTATAGTACTCATACAATTACTGTATAACAGCGTTGTTACATTACTATAGTATTAGAATAGTATAAATAAATCTGAGTAATAATACTGTAGTACTCTAAATAAGTTAATATCATTTAATATCACGCAGTTAATTAATTTAACAGTACGATATATAATTTTACAATGAACACACTGTCAGTGCATCATCGAGTTAGGCTTCCACGTAGTAGTATTAGCCTAAAGGTCCTCCATTCGTTAATTTTATCTCTAACCACAAAAATTTCACTGTGCAATACATAATTCGTCGAGCGACGATTAAAGATACCCTAAAAATCTCTCCACTTTCTTCTACATCCACTGAACTCCTGCCAGAATTCTCACTTTTACTCGGCAAATGTATAAATCAAGCGTGTGAACAGCACTGATGAATTTTCGATTGGCTTCGCGAGTTATACGTACACTGCTTGCGAAATTTACTGCGGCAAATATACACACATAAAATACTCAGAAGTTACATAGCAGTTTAATTTATTAAACCTGTCCGCGAAACCTGACTTCCTGCCTCAAAGACTCGTTAAACACCAATCGCTATGAAGACGCAAAAGGCAGCACAAATTCTACGGATACTTTGAATATGCAAAAATACAGATGCGAGGTAATATCCTCTTTTTTCCTCGATGAAATATCATAATTTCTTTCGGAAATACCGTGGATTTAGTACGATTTAATTGGATCATCGCGATAGTCGCTGGGAAATCAAACGAAATTTATATTACGGTATCTCGGAATAATTTTCTTAACTCTTTCCAGTTCTCTGTCGACTCGATATCGAGAAATTGATTCAAGAGATTTCATACACTTGAAAACTACGAAGTACAATAAACATTTAATTAAATTTGTTTGTTCCTTTATTTATTCAAATTGTCTTATTTTTTAATCGACATTTCAAATAAAACTTAAAAGCGTTGGAGACTGCTGATAAGAAAATTGAAATATAATTCGACTACAAAACGTTAATTTAATCGCAGACATTCGTTCGGCTTTTTATTACGCGTTCCTGTAGAATTTTTCCAAATCTTCCATGATACTTATACCTTCATTGATAAATCTTCATTGATACTTATACCTTTCAATTCGTCGTTAATTTTAGATAATACGTATATTAAACCTTTGCACCCGGTGATTTTCTTCGTTGTAGAAAAATAGCAATTCAAAAAATTCCTGTCAAAAAGTCGATGGTATCTTTAATACAGTAAATGAGAAATTGTATACGAATTAAGACGCAGAATTATTTTACTTCGACATTGCATACATCGTTGGTTAATTTCAAGTTTTATATGTCAATTACCATCAACTTTTAGAATCGGGTGCAAAGGATTAAAGTGTCTTATTTATTTGTAATACAAATTGAAGTTCTACTTTTTCTCACGTTTAATTCGTCGACTATTATAGGGGAAATGACTACTAACGTTTAAGACTACTTAGGTCAAAGAACGATTAATTTACGAGATGTCGAAGAAGCTCTTGTCATTGTACAAAGGTCTGAAACGTTTAAGTTTACGACGACTACAGAGAGTGTCTGTTCGAGCAGTCTTTCCGTTTGTTTGCGTAATGAAAGTTTGTAATAAAAAGCGATGAAAATTTGCATGGAAACTGGTTAAAAACGCTGAAACTAGCGACAGCTCTCTACTCGCATTCAAACACGGAATATTTTAGGGGAGTGGCCTCTTTGTGAAGAGAAATAATTGTAACTCAATTCTGTTCTGTTTCTCGGGCGCAAAGGGAAACGAAAATTCTTGTAAATTATTCATTCGAACGAGATCATCCCCGACACTTGGACGTTACACTTTAGACGTTATTAAGGTTATCGACAGAACAGACGGCAATCCTTTCGCAAATTTGTCCGGACGTTTAATTACTTAACCGAGTTTTTACGCGCTATCACATTTTAATTCAAGGTATTCCGTCCTCCGACAAAGTTTAATTAAAGTTCCTCGGACGTTTTCTCTAACGTAAAGTTCCGACGGCAGTTAGAAAAGTTTAAACATCATTAATTGTACCGCCTTAAAGGAGATCGAAGCGAGGACGTAGAACTGTACTAATCTCTTAACGAAGTAAATCTCCTTGGAAGTTCAAGATGATGGACACGGTTCTTTCGTGATCCTTCGTCGATTACTTTCAACAATATCCGATCCTTTCATTTTTCTTGAAACTAGAGGAGAGGTTTCAGGTACCAGCCACGGTTTCAACCTTAACCACTAGCGCCAAGATTCTACGTATAATCATAGAGGAATCCAGTATATTGAAATGAAAATTAAAAGGTGCTGTTACACATTTCGAAGATTAACCATTTGTGGTCTTGTATCGAGCTGTATTCTATAATCTATAATATTTTATTTATTGAATATAAATTGTTAAATAATGCATTGTACGAATGATGTATATATATAATTGTGCGAATAATTTATTATATTTATTATCATATTATATTCACTGTTCGACTTATAAATATAATTGTACGAATTATTTTTTATACGTATTATTATATTATTATTTAAAGAAATATTATTAAAAAGAAATATGTTGGAAGAGAGTAAAGTTTACAATCTAAATTCCATATATTCTACAACGAGACAGATTGTAAAATCGATGCTCGAGTATGTACACGTAGAGAGTGAATCCATTATGTAATAAACACGCAACGGAAGAACTTTTGTTGTATCGTAATAAGAGATACAACGTATACAATAAATTATGTAAAACAAAACCATCACGCAATCCCAGTTTAAAATACGACCTTTGTTTTTACGTATAAGATAATATTATAGAAGCATGTGATAGAGAAATGTGTTTCATAAATTTTTTAAATTCGTAAATACTTGAGAAAATGATATACCAGAATGATATATAGAAACAGAATGGTTTATTACGCGGAATAAGCATTAGAATGGAATTCATGCTTATCAAAAAATTTATGTAAACAGCAAGGAGAACAAGAACGAAATTCAGCGAAACAAACCTCGTCTAAGAAGAATATTTTAAAGAAAATTTAATTGCAATGTTTCTATACATAATTGCAATAGAAACAGGCAATATTATATTATTATAATATATTTATTATATTAATAATAAATTGTAATAAGTACTGACGTATAATACCATATCATTTTATTATAAAAATAATTAACAACCTAAAATGTTTGAAGTTCAAAATTATAAAACGAAATTCACGTTTTTCTATTAAAATCTCAAACCTTCAAACTGATAATTCAACTTTTTACATTCAGAAGTAACACTCAACTCTGCCCGAAGGAACAGGAGGAAAAAAAGAAAAGTTGGACTCTTGAAAAAATTTAATTAGATATATTTCTATAAAAAATATTTCCAGACATTCTAGTCGCAGTAAGAATGCACTATTCAATTTCGCTATTCAATTTCTTCTTCAAGGTATCAGTACAATGAACCAGCCGTTTACTTGCTTATATCAGAAATGAGATTTATAAAAATGGTGGAACCTCGAAGAAAATTTAATTACGTACACTTCTACGAAAAGATTTGTATAATTTCGAATCGAAATTATAAAAAACGAATTTTATAATATCTTCCCAACGCGACGGAAATAATCAAGATAAGGAACTTTTCAATTTCGCAATTTTTCCATTACAACGCTGGGATATCGAACCACCCTTCCACCTTTCTACATTCAAAATTAAAATTCAACTCCGATTCGTGGAAGTGGGAGAAAATAAAAAAGTAGAACAGAATTTTGAACAAATGTAATTCGACAAGAAAATTTGTTATACGATTTGTAATTTGAATAAGAAATATTTTCATAATTTTAAATTACGGTAAAAACGAACGAGTAATATCTCTGCGTCATAGGAAAAATAATCAATCAGAAACTTTCCAATTTCACGATTCCTCCGTCACAGTAATAAACATATTTTATACTTTCGATTAGAGTAAAAATAAACTGCACCATCCTACATTAATCTTCAAATCTTCCCGAGAAAACGGAAGAAAAAGAGAGAAAGGTAAACTGTACATAGATCTTCTTTAAATCAGTGTATTTTTATATATTATAAAAAATGTTTTGATTAAGATCATTTACTATAAAATAGCCACACCCACCAGCCTACGTCCATAATTAAAATTCAATTTTAATCGTAGAGATAGATAAGAAATAAAAGAAGAAATTGCTAATTTTGAAACCAAAATTTAATTCCACGTAAAATTACTATAAAATTGATTTCCATATTAACCTTTTGTACTATAATGACGAGTGCAACTCGACGCGAATTCATATCGAATCTCATAATTTATAATAAATAAACTATACTAATTACATGACTATAAACATAGTTCACGTATTCTAATCTCCAGGAAATTCTCAAATTTTATCACGGATCCATCGCGCAATTTTTCGCAACCAACTCGCAGTGCAAGGGATTAAAGAGATATTCGTATCATGTTTAATACACAATCGAATACACAACAACTATAGATCGTACCTAAAAACGATCCCCTTGCAGGAACTTTTCAATTTCACGACAATTCCTCTAACAAAGCATCCAGCCATCGAGCCAGCCCGGCAGCCTACATCCACAATTAACGTTCAATTCTGATCGAAGAAACTGAGTGGAAGGGAAAAAAGAGGGGGATGCGAGGGAGCGGGGTGAATGGTTGGCGATCTTGCTGGTCCGAATTCTTTGATGCTGCGCAATTGTTGAAGCAACTTTCCTAAGAACTTGACAGAGCAAAAGGGAGCGTACCCCTAGCGAACTCGTCCTTCGCGTAACTATTGATTTCCGGAAGGTCGGTCGGGGTTCCTCTGCTGGTGCGAATCATTCTATTTCGTGAGCGGCGCAGAAGGGGAGAGGGTTGGGTCGTCAGAGGGTAGAAAGAAACTAGCAGCGATGCGGCAGGCGTCATGAGAGAACAGAGCGCGGTTCGCGATGGTACGGCTGGAATTCCGGGGGTAAAATCGAGTCGAACGAATCAGCTGTTTTGGACAAAGAAACCCCGAATGCCTGCCTCTAATCGACTTACCGTGACGCAATGGACGCGACACCAGCGCAGGAGGCAGCGATGCATTTTTCACCAGCTTCACGCCATCCTGTCGAATTGTAACGGAAGGTAACCCACCGGAAAATGCTGCCCAGTTCCAATGGATAATTCGGTTTATTACTTTTTCTCACCAGCCACGGCCAATCGTGCCGCGTCCCCGATTTTCCACCGTTTGTAATTCCGCTTTGCAAATAATTGCCTCGTTCCAGCCAAGCGTACCTGTAACGCTGTCCGCGAATATTCTTTAATTTCGTATCTCCGGGTTAATTGCCTTTGATCGACAGAGGTCTCCCGAATGGCTCGTGTAGACTGAATTCGTTGGCTTTCAAATGATTTCGTTGTTTCCCCATTATGACCAATTTTTCCTCGCGCTACATCTCCATAGTTTCGAATTTAAAACATTGGCAAATGTTGAAATGTTCGATTAGAGAGATTGATGGATCAGTTTGCGATTATGTGGTTCGTTAGAACTAACTGTGAAACGGGTTTAACGTTCCGAGTTGGAAATTGTTTGATTGCTTGTGGAACAATTTGAGTGGAACTATACATTGGAAAAAATTGGAGAAAATTTATACTTTTACTATGATAATCGAATATTTAGTTATAAACGTTACTATTAGCGTCAAAATATTTTTAACGGATTACGAATATCGTATATGTCTGCTGTAAATAATGTTATATCTATTTATTATCTCTGATTATGTTTCTATGTTATAGATTAGTTCGTGTTTAAAATGTCGGGTAAAAATTTTTATAACGAAAAACGTATGCATCAAAAGTTTTTTCTACCGAATATACTGTAAATATAATTTTGTATGTAAATATATAAATAGAATTATTAATAAAATCCATTTGTTATTTCCGACTAAATTTTATGAAAAGTATTTATTACATGGATAAAATTATTATAACACAGACAATTGAATTATCAAGTAGAGTTTCTAATTATGCCATTAATAATCTTTTTTTAATTTGTCCAAATGCAAAGCATTAAATGTTTCACCAAAAAGACACGCAAGAAACATTTCTTTTCCCTATTTTTACTATCATCAGAAATTACTTAAAATTTGTCGTTTAAGAATTTTAAAGCCATCTGTATTAGTTAAAAAAGAAAAAAAAAAAAGAAGATATATATTGGAATTATTCCCTGGAAAATATCTCCGATTATACGTCGCCTGAGCGCCTCATAAAATACAAAAATAACAGTCCATAAATAAGTAACACCATAATAATCGTAAATCTGAACACCGGTAACATTTGTCACAAAAAAAAAAGAGAAAAAAAGCAGGAAACGGAAGTGCAGCGCAAGAGAGTACAGGAAGATCTTGATCACGTTCTGATGGGCGACACAGAACCCCTATCGCTGAAGTTTTCGTCCCTTTATACAAAGGCAAACAGTATTCATATTAAAATATTGGCCTGGTACACATCACATTCAAGTGTGTATTCTATGTAGAGTAGGGTCGTCTGGATACACGTAATGGCAGCACTAGGTAGCTCGGAACAGGCAGACAGGTAGACGACAAAACAGCATCTGAAGAAAAAGTCGTAGTACCCCACTATACATAATGGAGACCTAACCTTACCAGCAATGACGCTCGCCTATGGAAGCAGGTGGTCCAACAGCGCCGCCTTCTGGCTCAACGCGTAACACGTGTTCGCCTGAGAATCCTTCTAAATTTACACCGGTTTATTTATATACAGACCAGAGCCTTTCGACGTCGAGATGTGTAAGCAAAGACGACTTTCCTGTCCAGACCTTTCAATTGTTTTGGATAAACACACAATATTATCCATGTTGCAAATTGAACCTATGAATCTTTCTACTTTTTCTTTATCGAGGAAATTATTGCAGGATAATGCGAAGAATATAATTTTCATAGATGTAGTATACAGATGTAGTAAGCAAAGACGACTTTCCTGTCCAGACGTTTCAATTGTTTTGGATAAACACACAATATTATCCACGTTGCAAATTGAACCTATGAATCTTTCTACTTTTACTTTATCGAGAAAATTATTGAAGGATAATGCGAATAATATAATCTTCATACATGTAATATACAGATGTAATAAAAGACGACTTTCCTGTTCAGACATTACAATTTTTTTGGATAGATACACAATATTATCCACGTTGCAAATTGTTAGACATTATTAGGTTACTATTATTGTTCACGTGCTATACACGGCTCACGTTGCAGACATTCGAGTACACATCGTTGCACAGATTTAAAACGTGTGTGCCATAAATAAAGGAACAGTTGAAAGAATTTCAACTTCACTTTATATAACTTCACTCAACAAAAATAAAAGGTACACGTCGGTGAAGTGGGCTCAAATTACTTGGATTGAAGTAACTGCATGTCGAGTGACTTGATTAATGACGAGTTTCGTTCTTCAAAAGCATGAAAAAATTTTTCCCAGTTAAATAAATGACAGGTTCATGTCAAGTGAAGTGGTTTTAAATTACTTCTCAAATTTAAAGAACTTTGTTAGATTAAATAGGACTTGAAATATAATCTATGTAGTAACCCATGATTATTCGTGCATTATACATTCTTTATTACGATTATTAGTTTATAAGTAGACATGTCAAATGAATACCATTTTATTATGTATTTATAACGCAGTTATTAAATTTCTTCTTACTACGTATATTTTGAATAAAGGTTTAATAATCTGATCTCTTTTAACACGCAATAATCGTACAAACAGAAAATAATTAAAAATGATTATTCTTAAATATTATATAATTATTAGTTTCTTTATAATGCTTAATTACTTTTAATATTTTTTCTCGGGGCATTCATTTAAAAATAGCAACTTCAAAGGAATCAATATTATCTCTTAAAATTGGCCACTCTGGAACATGCTTTAGTGTAGAAAAGAATCGATTTATCGCTTAATTACATCTTGTCAGTTTAAATTAATTAAATCTTCATAATTGAGTTAAGGTAAAAATTTTAAGGAAACCAATTCCTTTTACATTTACCTAAATTACCGAGAAGTTCTAACGTGTCTATAATACAATTTTTTACACTATAAAAGATTTATTATATCTTTACGATATCGATTTACACATTGATAATTGATAAACTATTCTAATTTAAAATTGGTAAATTTTTCATATAAAGCACTTTTTCTCTTTGTTTTCAATTTTGATTAACATTTCAATACTGTCAGTTTCTTGTCAACTTTCACTCTCAATAATTAATTTTCTATTCAAAATATATAATATAGTTTTATATACTTAATATTTCATTAA
>NIJG01000036.1:448830-468721 GCA_002201625.1 Euglossa dilemma | reverse complement strand
TTTCGACTAAAAAGACAAGAAGAATCCAAAATAAAGATTATACAAAGTACTATATCCCCTGAAAACTATCTCAAAAAGGTACACACATATTCGCAAATGTTAAGAATAAAGGCTAAAAATAATTCAACGTCGCAATCAATCAACGCGGTCAGTGGATTCGGCAAGAAAATCGCGTCTGACCGCAAAATCTTTAATATTTCCACGGACGTACAGTTAATGTCGTAAATGTAAGCTACTTAATTTCTTCCGGGGCGGAAAGCAGAGGACAAAGAGCGACGAAACTTTCGTTTCCTACGTGGCCGGACTAGCAGCTTAGAGAGAAGATCCGCTTGTTTCTTAATGAAAGGGTCTCCGACCGAGTCCTTTGCGACAGCGCCATTGTGATTACAAGAACCTCTGCTCTATCGGCTTGCTTGGACAATTATAGGAGCATGGAGAAAAAAGTAGCCGCAAGAACGAGCCGCGGGTTTGTATGTATGAATCACACACTGTCGTATAATGATTACGACTCATGTAGACTATGTTCATCCACTCGATTCGTCAAAATGACGTTGAATGGTTCGATTAAAGTTTTCGTGATTTCTATAATTATTATTTAAGTCCTATATTTTTGGTATATATTGATTTTAACATACATTTCTATATACCGATTTAATTTTTAATTTTATATTAACACTAGAGCGACGATGAGAGTCAAAATGAATCGTTTCGGACATTTTATTTTCACGATTATTGAAAATATGCAATTGTTTTTGGTAAAACACATATTTTATTAAAATAGCGTCTCGATTACGTATGTTCTTTCATATTGATTGAGTGTGAGGTTATTGTAAGGTTAAACATTTGTATTATGATGTCATACGAGTCCTGATCTCCGATGACATTTAAATAAGTAAGAGGTAACTCAGTTTGAACTTGTTGTATTTAGCATTATATAGAGAACTACATAAACTTGTATTAATTTATTAAATAAACGTATTTAAACTTTGCTTAAATAAATAAGGACTGATCTCTTAACATAAATAATAAGAATTTCATTAAATAATAGTTTCACTATACCAGATATCCAATTCACTGTCATATTCGATGTCACAGTCACATAGCAAAAATCAATACCACTGACTTAAAAATCAATACAATATTTTTATAAGAGTATATATATAAAAATAGAAATAATTTATTTCTATTAATTTTATACGTATTAAAATCAGTTTAAACTAATAACTTCGAAAACTAGCTTGCAATTTCACGTTGCATGTGATAATAATTTCTGATCTTCTATATCTCTTCAAGTTATCAGAGGAACATACGTTTCGGTGTCTCAGGTCGACTAACCAAGAAGCGTTTAACCAATAAACCGATGACGATGATCAAGATTTGATTTTCCAATTGGTATACTCAGTATACCACATAATTGCATGTAAGCAATATGGCCGGTAATCCGATTTACTGTTCGAAATTAATCGCAGTTGCAGTCTGTATGAAATAACGTGAGGCAGTGAATCGATTAAGCGTTTCACCGTGGTGGTCCACTCACTGAGGATTGTACCGGTGTGCAAAACATTTCATTACGACGAAAACGTAACCGGTCTATTTCGTCCACAAGAGTACTGCTCTACATCCACTTCCCTTGTAATGTCTCATTGCCAGATTTCACAAATTATACGTGTCTCCCTTGCGATATATTATTTTCCTTATTTTCGTCTTTCCTATGTGCAAATGTGTGCGTCAGTCGCGTGTCGTGTTTGTAATAAATTTATAATAAATTATTTGTACAATTATATGGCTGATATATGAATATCTTTCTTTTGTCTTTTTTTGAAAGATTTGAAGAGTATACAGGATAAGTCAGAAACTAGGACACATAATTTCTGATGTATCCTACATGTAATAATGAATTTTTAACTTGATGGCCTTGTGGAGGATATTAAGATTATAATCTTAAGATGATTTAAGATCAGAAAATTATTAGATACAATAGATCAGTTATAATAATGTTTATTAAAAACAATATTTTACTTGCAAGTAATTACTTTAAGAATACTTTCCACATCCATTGCATATGTATGTTGTATTATATTATGTTCAATACATTTCAAAATATTAGACCATTCCTCTACCAATACGAATTTGTCCCACAGAAAAATATATCAGATAAAAATAAATTATTTGTTAAAGAAGTAATATAATTTCTATCATCTTCCACAACTAATTATTTTTTCGATAATTTATTTTTAGATTAAGCTACCACACAAACTTATCGCGAATGATAAAGAAATTCTTTACCGTTGCAAATGAGAGATGCACGATCGTAACAATCTCAACGATGGAACAAAATGGACACCTTCGCAAGCAACTATACATACCAGGTATAACAATAAAATTTCTCGGACTGCAGCAATGAAAGCAAGATTTTAAATAATCTCGGATAACAAACTGCTATATTTTATTTTCATTTCGCTTCATTCCATTTTATTTCAATCCCTGGTGACGTCGATGCACTTGACACCTTTGCTACGAAGCCTGAAACCTTTTTCTAAAGTTCGCAGTTGGGATCCTGCTCGGAGCACTCGTCACATATTTCTGAATTGTCCTCGACGTCGTGGAAACGTTTCCCTTTAACGACGGTTGTCAACAGTGGGCAGAACGTACAACGTACAACGTAACAAAGTACAATCCAAGGAGGTCAGGCCCAGCGAACAAGTCTCGTGGTTAATCTCTGCGTCTCCATTCTCAACCAAAATCCACATTACGAATCCCTCACGCGAGGAAACCTCGTGCAACGAACGCTTAAACGAATATTCAACCACCATTCACTGAATCGTGTCTCTATTGATCCTAATGTCATCTCCTGTCAGCCTTAAGACGGCCTGTCTATCAACTGCAACAAGCTCTTCCATTCTCTGCAGATTTTCGTCACTTCTAGCAGTCGATAGGTGTCTACTCCATGACATTTCAGCTACTAAATCAGTCAAACTGACTGGCTTTGGGTATCCTGTTGTCGCGATTACCTTATTCAGCAATTGCTGCAATTGAAAACATGCAATTGCTTCTGCAAAAATCGATACTGCTCCCTGTCCAAAGAAAAACGTAATTGTGGATACTTAATTATTTACAGTACAAGATTTTAATTATTATTATATAATATCATATAATATTTTCATTGTTTTTTAATATCTTCATCTATATCTATATCTTATTTTTAATATTTTTATGACGATTCGATTAGGTTTGAAATTGAATAACGAGGAATTAATTTCAGTTTTATTACATAAACGTGTTATCTTCTTTCAACGCGTTGTTTTATTATATATGTATACTACGCGAGAAAATGATAGTAATTCCAAAACGGTATATCACGGTAAAAAGAGCATCGACCGGTTATAAATCAAATTTGATTTTACACGGGAGGGTTCGTACTTTAAAGCGGCTGGTAAAGATATCGGAAAACAATTACGATCTTTGAAATTTATCCGTAAAAATATCAAAAATCGATATTTTTTGTTTATTTCATAAACCACAGATGGTGAGCAATTTCTGGGAATTATTCAGGGCATGAAAATATGTAAGAAACCTTTTCATTTTCGAAAAATTAAATCTCTTTGATCTGTTTGCGTTATTATTTTGTCGCGGCAATTTTTCACGTAAACGAGTCAAATTTGTGAAAAGAAATGTAAACTATAGTTAATATTCTTCTGTATTATTAAAGAACGGACACACACATACATGCAAATACATATGTAACAGATAAATACAGTGCATTAGTTTGAAGAAACGGTGGAATCTGCAGGCTACGCTATTATTTTCTCGCGTGCTGTAATTTCTTGTTCCTCGCGAGGAAGACATTGTCAACAAGAAGGAACTCAATCTGGAAATATTAAATTCCTAGACACGAGCACTTGTTCTAGTTAAAGTTTCGCGACAATTCGCAAGTTTTAATATTTCGTAAGTTCCTAGGATGCTTTGGTCAAGTTTGAAGCGAAGCTCGGTATTCAATTCGTTCCGCCGTTCCAACACCCTGATAACGAAATACATTTCCTTTTTACCATGCAAATTTCTTCGCTGAACGTGTTGTTCTTCCTTGTTACGCAAGTATGTTACTTGCTAAATGATCTAAACAAGAGTTCTCGCAGAAGATTCTTCCAGAAACGGGTAAACTTCGCGTGACAACGTTAAAGTCCTGTAAAATCTCGTTGTCGCTGCTTGTACGACACGCGTGATTAGGTTCGACTGTATTGCGCAGTGCTTTGGAATTACTTATTACGCTTGATTATAGCGTTATACGTATCGGGTAGCTGGCTGAGGGATGAAATGCATATTGCTACTCATGGTGCGACGTATAGGTTGATTAATGATTTAGGCCACAGGTTTCCTGTTTTCCAACAACAGCCATTAGAACACAACTGATGGCGTTACACGACGGACATCATGAAACCGAGTGTAAAGTAGTTAACCAGTTTTCAAATTACAACCAGTTGATTAATCTATTCGGCGGCTATGCGCCGTGCTATTTTATTCCGCCACGTATCCCATTGTTTCCATTGTTTAAATTAACACAGTTATCATGCGCGCGGTGATTTACATAGCAGTCTAATTGTCAGTCGTGGCGAATGCAATCACTGGAACTGTACAGGAAACAAGTCACATCGCTGTATTACGATTATACGTACGCGACGAGTCTCGCCAGTTTCGATGAAATATAAATTGCACAGCTGATTCTCCTATTCCGATTCTCGATGCATTCGCGAGAGTTTGCCAAAGAGTAGATTGATTCTTTGATGGATTTCTCGAAAGGTTGCGCGATTGCGAGCTGGTCAAAGG
Source organism: Euglossa dilemma (assembly GCA_002201625.1). Lineage (NCBI taxonomy): Eukaryota > Metazoa > Arthropoda > Insecta > Hymenoptera > Apidae > Euglossa > Euglossa dilemma. The sequence goes on along the minus strand of NIJG01000036.1, from coordinate 463,900 downwards.
ACAGTAGACTCGGTTACCTGTGCGGAAGATAGGAGCAGAGAGCAGAGTTTGGATTAGAAAGAACGTCGGGGATCTGTAGCATAGGGTATTTTGAGAACAAACGTTTTTCTAGGAGCAACGCTCATTTTGTACACATAAATATGTATATAGTTCTTGAACGAAGTTTTTCTATTCCGCACAAGAATTGGAATGAATGTGGAAACGGACGCAGCTGTTAAGGAAGCACCTAACTCCCTGGCATAACACTAACCTAACGTACGATTCCTTGGTTGTCTATCTAAAATAAAATGTCGAGGAACGGTGGAATGGAATACGAAAAGCGATTTTTAGAAGGGTAAAATGTCAGTCATCCTGAAAGGATGAAATCAAGTTGCAATCTCAAAGATCATAATAGGACACACGAAAATAACTCGCAAAATTCTGTTCATTAAAGAGAATCGACCCATAGTGATTGTGACCCATAGAAACAAAAATTTGGACTTCTTTTATCATATACGTTGTTTCAGATAATTTCAAAATGCGAAGTCGTAGAAATATCGAAATAAAATATCAATTATTTATATATACACCAGACGTTATCAGCAATTATAACAATAACAAATCATCTGTAAAAAGTAACATGGCATCATATGTCAGAAATAAGTGAATAACATATATATTTAATAACCTGCTATAGTTACTATTTACTTTAACTAAAATTTATCGATTTTCGAGTACTTTTGCGAACTTAAATTATCATATATTATGTAATTCACGGATTTATACAATAAACCATGCTACATGGCGTACTTTTTCAAACGATAAATCGTAAATGAAGTAATAGTAAGATATAACGTCGCTAAAATATTCGAATACCCGGTAAATTTGAATGCAAGCAACTAAACCGCTAACTATTCATAGACAAAGAACAATAACAACAACTATAACGCGAAGAAATCACGTGTGGAAAATAAAAGAGCATCGCGTGATAGGAATAAGCGAGGGCCGCGTAAATGGAGGGGCGACGCCACTGCTGGCCGTCCATTATGATGTTACAATCACGCGGAAGAAAATGTCGGTGTATCGAGAGGAAAAGAATGGGAGAAGAAAGGGGGCCAGATTGGAACCAGAGGGAGAATTAAGCTGACGATGAGAGCGGCAGAGGCTTCGAAAATGGATCCGGAGAAAATTCAGGAAACGATAGAGGACGCGGCGGTGCACGGATCGCCAGTCGTTTAGATTCGCATTTCACGCAGCACCGGGCCCTCTAGATGGCTCGCCATTGTGCGCCGGATATTTTATACTGTATGAAGATGAAAGGCAATAAAGATTGTGGCCTATTGTGTTGCCTCGGTTAAATTTAAACGACGTGCCGTTGTTTTATTTTCCACACAATCCCCTCCAAGCTAATGCTTCCAGTTTAGGCAAGTTATAACAGTGTCTTCTTTCTGTTTATACTTTGATACTTTCGCGCGAGAAAGTTGATACGTCGCGAATACTTTAACGTCGGAACTGCTTCACGAGTGGCTAGTTAGGCGTACCTTGCGAAACTATAAAATCACATTTTCTGGGTTAAGAAGGCTGCGATTATCCTTTAATTCTGTTGCAAAAGTACGTAACGTGCGAAGGTTAAGTTATGTCGCATTGCAAGTTATGGTGGTTATGTAATTGCGAGTAGCTTGTAGTTAATGTATAGTAAATATAACAGTTAATTACGACGAAATAAAAATAATTAAAATGGATAAAAATGGACGGTTAATAATATAGTGCGATATTAAAGAAATGAGTAGTTGCTTGCTTTATATGGAAACGGTGAGTCACGGTATATTTTCAAACTAAAATGAATAAATATTCAAGAAATACTATTGTCGAATTTAATTTTCACTACGTCGTGTGTTCTATTGAATATCTCAACGATTTTAAAATTCATAAAGAATCGAGTAACTACTAATTCTTCGATATTCCACTCGAATACCAATCAACAAATTGTTATTACGTCACCTACATATTTGTATCGCTACATTACTCACACTTATCGATGTCAAAAAATACGCATTGCCTTTGATCCTGAGAGAAACTAAGCGTGATATACTGCACAAAGGACGTGCGCACTAATACCAAAGCATACCTGGCTAAACAATTTCTGTAAATTTTCCTCAACGTGTTTACAACCTAACCGAGAATGTTAATGACACTCAGTACTTGCAGACGTCGTCGTAAATTGCGTGTAGCGGTGCCTATAAATTATCTTTACGCGTATTTCGCAATAAATCATAATAAATAAGATGGAGGGACGTATTTTTAGAAATGCAACTGACCATTTCATTGCTTGTCAGCGGAAATTAATAACAAGCTTCAACGATGCCTGCACAACGTATATTTCTTCATTTTCGACTAATCGATCTTTCGAAAGGATATCAACGACTCCCACTACGTGCTACAAAGGCGACGAGAATAATGCGACGCGAAAAGTGGTTTGCAGTTCTGTCATCGTGAAAATCACAATACCACCCGCGTGGACCACGCATGACTTCTTATGGGGATCCGTGGGAATGAAAGGATCGAAACGGACAGGATATTCAGAAACAATATAATCGAAGATGGGAGAGAAAGGAATGGGAGTCGAGAAAACTGAAAGGAATTCCACGTGACCTTCGAATCCTTTCATTCTTCATTATAATTGAACGTACTTGCTATTTTTATTATTACTCGCAGTGGCATCGTTAGTAACGTTATTAATGACAGGGAGAAATTAATAATAAAAGGAAGAATAATAACGCAACAAAAATATAATGTTACATTATTATTTTTTAATAATACTTTGTCAGTAATATTACATATTAGAGATTAGATATTATTATTTTTAATTGTTACTCAGGTGTCTTAAATCTTAGTTCAAATTGAGCAGATTTACTGACAATTAATAATAGAAAGAAATTACTAATAATAATAATATAACAATAGCATAATATAATATTGTTATGATTATTGAATAATATTTTTTATTATTATTATTGCTACAATTCTCATTACTATCATTATTAGAGATTATTATCTAATCTCGCTAAAGTATCTAGACACTTAGTTCTAATTCATGAAATTAATTAATTTCGAAAAACTTGATTTCACGTTTTTCCCCATTCAAATATCTTGACGTGAAGTTGCTTTAATACACGTAAACTAACTTCAAGAGATTGGTACTTAAAATGGCGACCGAAGGAGGTGGTTACCACCACTCGTTCTTCAATTGCGATTTCTAACATTTTTACTGTTCCACGATACGATTTACGTTTCACATACTATTGAAGATTTAAAAACGCGTTCCTTGATTCCCTTACTATTCTTGCGTGATTTTAGGTTATAATTATTAATATCCAGGTTTAAGTTGTTCAAAGTTCACACGATATAAAATATACGTGTTTCGATGATAAAGCAGTTGAAAGAAATACAACTTCACTTGAACCCTGGAAGTATATTTAAACTAAAGCAAAATAACAGGTTCGTAATGTGATTCGAATAGTTTCCATTCAAGAAACTTGGCTAATGAGAATGAGCGTGGTAACCTGAAAGGATGTTCTCAATGAAATAACAGGTTTCGAATTACGTTGTTTTATACAATTTGAATTTGAGTAACTTGATTTACCTTCTATGCCACAATAACAAGTCTAACTTGCAGTGAGTTTCCTACGTGAAATCCCAAAAAGATGAATTATACGCGTATTTGAATAAAATTATATTTGGAGTACTTAAAAAATCTGTATAAACCCTATAAATTATTATAATTTTGTCTCGGACGAAGTAAGTATAAAGTAATTAACTAAAATTAAATAACTTTACAATGCACAGTTTCCTATAACTAAATCAATTTGTGATCAAGGATAAAATAAATTAATAAAAATCTATTGTGATATTAATTGTATAACTGTAGTTACAATGTTAGCTTATAACTATATTTTTATAAAATTATTGAAATATCGTTATAAAATCAATAAAAGTTATCACACTAATACAAAAGAATAATAAAATATAGTAGAAATAATTGAAAGTATTAATTTTTCTACAAATTTTTTTTTTGATTCACATGCTCTGTGAAGCTTTATAATTCTGTCGAGTTTCTTAATTTATTCAAATTTTTAACAGTATTGTTGGTGTAATTATTTTTCTATAAGCCTATTAGAATTTATCGGTTTTGTTAGAAATTTTCTTTGTAATTGTCATTATTAATGATATAACTAGGTTTCAATAAAATTATTGGGATTTATGAGATTCTATATAAGAAGATAATCAGAGTAAATATAGTGGATATAAGTATCATGGGTGTAGGTAATAAAACTTGGTTTCCTTTTATCTTTTTAATTGTATTTAATTAACTTCCCTAATAATTTACACGCTTTTTATAATTATATTGACACAGTGATACTTCTAGCAAGCACGGAAGAATCCTGTGAGAGTAGATTTCGATCGATTGGACTAATTCGTACTAATTACCTAATTCTAACAATCATGCTTCTCGAGCCATTCTGAAACACCCCATTGTCACACGTAATAACGTGACTCAACGCGTATCCTCGATTAAGCAAGCTACTAATTATGGGTCGGACATTAGGGTTCGTTGTATCATCGATTAAGTAATTTTCTGACCAGACTCACCATAAGTGTTAAACTTTCACCAAAATTCGAGAACTAATCTGCGAAACATATCAGATATTTACAAATGTGGAGAATTTATATAATATTGCTTTCTATGAATATATAAAAATATCGAAATATTAAAAAAGTTAATACCTTCCTTTCTTAACGAAATTAATTGTTAAAAAGTAAAAGGAAAAAATTGGTTTCACGATCAGTAATATTATAAGAATAAATAAATAAATAAAAATCTATTCGTTAGATTTATTTTAAAATTATAGGACTGGTTTTCGAAATAAATATTAACCAACAATTTACAACTATGGTTTTTGATATACAGGACATTTGCAAGAACAAATAATTCGCAAAATTGTCCTTCATATTGATACAGAAGTATAAAAATCTTAAAACGATTAATATTTTTCTTGAACTTGTGTAAATTAATAGGGAATTAATTCCATACATATAAGTCGATCTTCTGGAAAACGAAGCTTCGAATCGAAAAATTTGATTCTTTTTTCTCCCATTCGTTTCTGCAAACAGAAACTGTATGTCATGAATAATCGTTACAATACTTAATACTACGAACTTGAAATCGATCGTTTGACATTACTCAATCAAACCGGCTAGACTCATATTTGGAAATAAGAAAAGAAAAGCGTAGAAAATTATTCTCAAAGATCACACGTGTGCCGAACGCGTTGAAACGGGGGCCAAGGTACTCGGGGAAAAAAATACAGCCAAGTTTTAACATTCATCCTGTGGGAAAATGTTTTTGCGATTCCAGGAGCTTAGCCAGATAGCATCTTAATTGCGGTCACTTGAGCGATCCTTAAGAGTATCGCCTTAAAGGAGAACGCGACAGCCATTGATGGATCGAGAAACGTGTCGTTAGCCCTGGTGAATCCCGTTATTAGGATGGCATGCAGACAGACTGGCTGGTCCACCCAGGCTAAAGAGCCTGAGAAGTGTCCACTGGCGCAAAAGCAGCAGCTGAGGCAGATAGCTGAGAAGCTGACGTTGATGCATGACGTACAAATTAAAAGAATACGACGACGCTGGACGTCTAGCTGCGAGATGCTTGTGTGCTGTCTACGAAGCGAGAAACCGAGTTCGTTTGCGAGATACATCCATCAAATAATTCTTGTAATGAGTTAGTCATGTCTTTCTGTCAGTTCCGTGCATTTCAGGAAGCCTGCAAGCGCCAATGAGATTTGGTTCCCTGGTAATAACTCTCCGGTACCACGTTTTCCTTCCTTCCAATATTGTTCTTATCGCACGATTTATTGCCTTTTCATTCACTCGTGTGGGTAATGACGGAACACGTGTTTCGTGTTCCATTAAAAATGGTTTATCGAGAGACCTTACTACCGTGTTGTGTACGAAATACGTGCGCGTTGATTTATTTCCTGTTCCCGAGGAGTCGTAGGCAGTGATGCGTTTGAAAACAATTTTTTCCATTCGTGAAAGATGAGGAAGCAACTTTGCCAATTTACCGAATTCTTGGAAATTTACTTGGATACTGTGTAAACTTTTCGAAGCAGAAATTTCAATAATAAATTTTGTACAAATTTTCAAACCTGTCTTTTCTTTAAGATTAAGGGAGGAGTTATGTCTAATTTTGGAAATTGGAGTGGGCACCTTTTAATTTTTTAATTTTCGTAATTTGAATGGAAAATTTTTCGAAATTTTGGAAATTTGGACAAAATTTAACTCTTGAAACGTATAAAAATTTTATGGCTTAAAAAATTTTGGTTTTTACTGGAAATATTTCGTTTCGAAAACTAGGAAAGAAATTTTTATGCAAGTCTATATCGATTACAGTTGAATTAAATCTTTTTCGAATTCTAGGTACTTGGCAGAATCGAGAGAAAAGTCTTTAAATAGAGATAAATTAAAATAATTTCGCATAAATAAGCTTGCGTTAATTTCCGAATCTGAAACTTCGTAAGATCCGAAACTTTATAGAACATTGAAGTTCTCGAAAATTTTCCAAATTCGAGCTTTATGAATCTCTTAAAATTTTTGAAACTTCGAGATTCCAAAGTGAAGAGCTGATATCGTTTTCTAATAGGAATATAATTACTTAATTAATATAGAATATAATATTCTAATAGGAATGTTTCAAAATCTTGACCAAATGTTTCACAAATTCTTATCAATCAGAATCAAACATAATGTGTGAATATTTATAATTTTTATTATTCATATAACCTATCGAGTGAAACAGTAAATAAATAAATGCAAACAAATAATAGAGAACGAATGTGGAAACGTATAATTGCCTTGAGTAATAGGATAAAATATCAAGGTAATTTTGTATTAGTAAATGCATGGAATGTAAAGAAAGACAACAATGCGTGGCTTATAAGCAACAAGGTAAGAATATAATGCGATAACCCTTTGTTTTCGCAGTACGTGAGATGAATAAAGACTCGCAAATCACTCGCAATATTAAAGCTTAAAATCACATTTAACTCTCATTTAACCAAGTTCCTTTTCTGCCCCGAGTTCATTACGTATCTTTTATTCCATCTGCGCCACTATTTATATCATACGTCTTAAATCCTTTTAAAAGGAACTCGTACAACGAGTTTAAATAGCAAAGGATAATTTTCATTCGGACGGACAGTTATAGAATAAAATCGGAATTGGGGTCGAAACGCGAGAACCAACGAGCGCAAAAATGTACGTAGATACGAAGAGAATATGGCGTTAGCAATTAAAAATTCGCATGTCAGAATATCATACAAGCACTGTCTCTTTATCGAGCGATAACTTTTAATGAGTTCGGATACTATTTGTTTAAAAAGTGGATTTTTCATCAGTCTAATATTTATTTTAAACCTGTACAAGCTAATCTCCATATTAATCTTTAAATCTTAACTAATTTTTTTTCAAATAAAACTTTTTCTACAATAATATATTTATAATCATTTTTGATTTATGCATTTATACAATTTTGTAACGTATATACGCGTTATATCTTCTTTTGATATCTAGTAAAGATATTAAATTTCCACATTCTTATATTTCTTTCTAAATAATATTTTTAATCCTCACAATTTTTTACTTTCATAAGATTTCATAATTCTGTCTTCTATTATAATTCTTACAACTCTTGTGACTCATAAACCATAATAATTCTAAATATCTTATCATAATTTTCATACGTTTAATCTACAATTAGGTATGAAATCTTTCTAGAAGAAAAATTGCGGAAAGAGGTAACCAAAGCGATAACACGCAGAATACGGAATTTAAAATAAAAAAAGATGCTGTAATTGCTCATTTGGGTGGTGGTAAGTTCAATGTTAAGTGCAGGGCTGAAGATGGAGAGACCTGACGTTTCATCAAAGGATGACTCATCTTAACGCGTCTCTTATCGTTTTCGGGTGTCGACTGGCTCACCCTAGGGACCTTTTCAGACGAGACACTTATTTTCAGTGGCTGGCGACTGCGACGCGAGACATATTCATTGGATCGAAAGGACGGTGTCATTGAACGTCACTGGAGTAGAACAAATGACGTACTAATATTTTTAGGATGGGAACACAATGCTAGCTATTGAATCGAACAAAAAAAATCTGCAATCTAGATTCAACATTGACGTTATCAATTATTCATAAGTGGTTCTTTCATTTTGTAGTCCAAAGTGCATTCTGATTTTTAATTTCTACCATTTCGAGATTAATGAGTATTGGATACAGTCGTGCATACACTCCACTTAACCTTGGCATATTTCATTTTTTAGTTTGCAAATGTGAACTGCAATTTTTCATTTCCTCCACTCGGAGATTGATTAACTACGTTGCACGTAGTCGGCCAAGACTATTGTTTATATTCTCCGCTTGATTTTTCAAAACTGGCTTTATAGTTCGCAAACGTGAATTATGACTGTTGATTCTCTCGATTTCGACAGTAATTTATGTTCCGTGTGATTATTCAAGACTATTATTTATAACTTCCATTTAATTTTGATAGTTTTTAATTTTTATATGAAATTTTTCGTTTTGCAAACTTGAATTGCGATTTGTTAATTTTTTGGCTTGGAAGTTTATTGATGTTGCATGTAATCATGCAAGGCTATTTACATTCTTTAATTATGTTGAACATAGTCACGAAAGGATATCATATTTTACAATAAATTTTCTACTTTGTAAATTCGTGATTTTATAAAATTCTATACTTCATCTTTCGTGAGTCGAGTAACTTTGGAATTCTGACTTGATTTAACTTTGGAATTTCAAATCATTTATAACAAATCTTTTTATTGCGTACACGTGATTAATTTAATTTCTAGAATTTCAAGATTAACAAACATTGGCTATAGAAAGTATCAACAAATTTCTCCTAAAAGAGACTATACAACAAAATGAAATATTTAATAAATTATTCACTCGTCTCTAAGTTTTTAAATTAAAAATTTGTTTAAACAAAAAATAAGGAATAGAAAAAAGTTATTTTAAATTAAATTATTTTTATCTTTCAGGTGGTTAGAATTTAAAGAAATGTCAAGAAACAAAATTAAATTTCATCAAAGGACATTCACATTACGAATTAAAACCAAAATAATAAAAGTATAGGAAAAAGTCATAAAATTCAACCTGATAGGAACAACACGAAGGATAAAAACGAAACTAATTGCAATAGCACCCTGAAAATAGAACAAAACATTTTCATCCACTAACCACTCATCTAACATAAGCATTACACAGTTAACGATTAACTAAACACTATACTACTCAACATTAATCTCAAGAGTCCAAACCTTGAACAATCGCCATTACTCACTCGAATTGCTATTATCCTATAGCGATCAGACCAACAGCCATCAAAATCACCATAAACTACCCTTATAATCTCACGCTAACTACGTTCCGACTTGTCCAAACAAACGCACCGAAATTAGGAAATTCAATAAAAGCAGATCCCTCGAAAGCATAACTCAAGCATAACACCGTCCAAACTCTGTCCAGCCAAACACACACCTTCCGTCATTATCCTCATCGAACGCCACGATGATAATCCTGCGAATCGATTGTCCGCGTAAATAAGAAGTCGCATTTCACTGGGATATCAGTGTGCAGCATTTAACGTGGGCTCGTAATGGAGCAATGAAAGTACAGGAACGACGGGCAATAATCGTTTCATATGATGGTACGACCGCCTATGCTGAGCCTTCGTTCCATCCGTGGAACGTTTGAAATCGAGCGTATCAAATGACGGCACGTAAGAGATTTCGCTCAGCCGCTTACTATACCAGCCGAAGGTGGTCGCGCCTCGTAAACGCCCCCGCAAATTAAAAGGATCGATGAAAGATAATCCGTCGCATATACCTATTAAAAGCGGCGAATATAAGAACTATGTCTCCTCGGCTGACTAAGGCTATCGCGCTACATTCAGCGGATTAATGTAAGTCACGTTTCCTTAACGATTTTCGCGTTTCAGCGTAACGAATCTCATGCAGACGTATAAGGACAGGCTATCCAGGCTACTTTTGTTCTCGTTTGCGGTCAAATACGATATCACCGAGATGCGAAATATCGTACGGTTCCTTGTTTCTACTTGTTTGCTTGAGTTTTCATTGGTTAGGTGTTCTGGGTATTGAGAGTGTCTAGGTGTAGATCTAAGTATAAAGAGAGATCTAAGTGTAGATTCTATCTAGGTAAGGAGAATGTCAGTAGCTAATGTTTGCTGTCAGTAATTAATATCTTTCTTGTAACTGTAAATATTAGGAAAAAATGAAACGATAATTCTAAGGATTAAGGTTGGTTGTTTCTCTTGGTTTGGTGCTTTAGGTATAGAGAGTGGCAGTAATTAAAGTTTGCTATCAGTAATTAATATCTTTCTTGCAACAGTATATTTCAGGATAAAATGAAATAATAATTCGAAGGATTATGTTTGGTTGTGTTTTCCTTGGTTAGGTGTTTTAAGTATAGAGAGTGTCAATAGCTAATGCTTTTCTTGTAACAGTAAATATTAGGAAAAAATTAAGAAAAAATTAATCCTAAGGATTAGGTTTAGTTGTGTTTTCTTTGGTTAGGTATCTTGGGTATAGAGAGTGTCACAACAGCTAATGTTTATTATCAGTAACTAATATCTGTCTTGTAACAGTAAATATTAGGAAAAATGAAGTGATAATTCTAAGGATTAGGTTTAGAGTTAAGTTGTAATAGTAATGAAATTCTGATAGTGACAATATGGACCAGAATTGTCATATAAACAGCTTTCATGAGGTATCCCAAAATTCACGCAGGAAGTTTGATAGAAAACACAGGTTTTTAATTAAAAATTGTTCAAAATTGTCCTTTCATAAAGCGTTCCATTTTTAATAACCCTGGACTGTCAGCTGTCAGGCTGTCTTTTTTACCTTGGCAACACTTTACCGCATAAATGGCGCAAAATTCGGGACACGTCAATAGTAATTATATAGATACTGTATTTATCTTTTGAATGATTGAAATAAATGTTGCTGGTATTATTGGAATTGTGGGTTTATAATCGTAAAACAACTATTCTATCTACATAATTCTCTTTTAAATTCTTTTGTCGAGTGTTTCTCTAGGTATAAACATTCGTTCTCGAAATTTACGTCTTATAAACTATTTATTCACACCTTATATCCTACATTGATTTTTGTATGTAGCAAGATTTATATTTTCAACAGATATAATTACGCAGTTTCTCTGTCACCATCAAACAGCAGTGATGTGATTCGCTCTTGTCCTTTTTGGTAAAAAGTGAAAGTGTTCGTTTTTGCTGATCTAGAAAGTTTCTCGAGATAAGATTCATTTATTTCTTTCTCATAATTGATAAATGTAATATATCATTTACACGGACATAATTAATTATAAGATTGAGCATCGAAATACCGTATTTACGCGTTTAGAAATATAATATTCAGGTTCAGGTAGTGTAATAAAAACTTCAGATAGTTCATATTATAACCACTCTTACTTTAATTTCTACCTATTTTTTAGCAATATAAAAGAAATACTCGAAGAGAAATATTATACGTTTCTGTAGCTGTGAAATTTGTGAAAGAACGCGTTGTAATTTCAATAATTTGAACAGCTGATTACATTTCTCCTGGTTAATACAAGGAAGAAAAACATAAAACCAAGGAAAGATTTTTTTAATGAATATTAGACTTCCTCGACAATTACACGCTTATGGTTACAGAAAATTTTGGGAGAACACGACTAAACATGTGCTGGCAGTACTTGCATAGTTTGCCTAAATGGAGTGAAAGAGAATGTGAAATATAGAAGAGAATGTACGGATGCAGGCACACAGTCAGTCGTAAAAGTATTTCAACACATGCATGTACATTTCAGTTCTCCATTTTCTACGTCACACAATGTATCAAGTGAACATCACCAACTATATTCTAATATAACGTAATCAATCTTGTATGATTATTACTTGATTATTTAAATTACAGGGCATCAAAGTCAAATTATACGCGAGTCTGAATATTCCCGCGGCAGACTGTACCATGTATGGAAGATGCGCGCGCAAGTTAAATTTCGAGCTTTCATTGCGCAGGATAGAGAATGAGCGTTTTGTATCGCGTTGAACTTCTATATTCAGAAAATACCGATATATTCGATATATTAATTAAAATCTTCAAACCATCAACTATAAATATTTATGGTATATATAAGTATTTAACTATAATATTCGATGGCAAGCTGATCTCAGACGTAGCACGATACGTATTAACATTATGGTGGCACCACTTTGCACTAAAAAGTGGCCCAAAATGGGTACTCACATTTTCATAAATTGAAAGTGTCATGTACTATTAGGTTGGAAACTATGACACGGGCTTTGAATAAAATTCAGACTAAATAAAAACGATGATACATCATCTTCGTACTTAAAACGTCTCGTAAACAAAGAGATTTGAAGTAATTAAGTTTGACTTTTTTGTTCCTGATAGTTACAAACATCTAGTATGCAAAAAGCAATGTACTTTTGTCCGAAGTGTGACGTTAAACTATGAATTTTGACGTTTAACGAGAAAATGTCTGAAGCTAATTGTCTGAAGCTAAAAATGTCTGAACCTATCCCAAACCAATACGATAGTGCCATGCGCAAAACAATGCAAAAAAATCTTCTACTTATGTACATATGTATATCCACACAATTTCGAGAAAATAGAGGGACAGGATTGTGAACTCATGAGAACTGACGATGAGATTAATAAAACTTGACGATTTATCGTTTCTCAAGCATCTCGAAAAACCGACAAGCGAAATGATTTCGATTAAATGAGCAAACGGCATCGTGTTAATATACGAGTACACTCGACCAAGTTAATTGCAAATAATCTAGTCCAATAAAAATTTCATTATTTTCGCGAGGATATCGATATCGTTAAAAATATTTCCGTTCACGATCAGATTCGCGATCTACGCGAATATAACTCCTTGACCTATTCGATTATACGATCTTATGAATTTTAAACACGCCGATTCCACCGTTGCAGATAACGTTACTATCGCGGGTTAAAAATCGTAATACAGATGTAAATGAGTACCTATAAATTCATTTCGAAAATTTAATGACTCTGTAATAAATTTCCTACATTTCGTAATTTTATGAGAAAACGTTGGATACGAACAAATTACACAGCGTGCATCCGGTTTGATTAATGATTTTCGTTTACTTTGATATTCGATTTCCTGGCACAGTTTTACGATAATCAGGCATTTTTCAGCAAAATTACAAACAAAAAGTTTAAAGCAACCGTTATGAATTTCCTACCACAATTTTAAACTGTTCATAGATATAAATGTATTATTCTATACTAATGTATGCATAATAAGACATAGTAATACATGTATATTATAATATTAATATATTAATANNNTTACAGTAAGAACTATATGGTATATTTATATATTAATATATTAATGTAAAATAGATCAATAATACCAATGTATGAATACAATATACCAGTATAATAATATACGTATATTTATATAACATAATACATCGATATTTTAATATATTAATATACCAATGCACTAATGTATTAAAATCCCAAAGTATTAATATACTAATGTACAAATACACCAATACACCGATGTAACATAATATAGTAATACCGATACTAATGTAAACTATTAAATGATGTAAACAAATTTATGTGACAACTACACGTACGTATACATTGTTACTAATAATTATAAATAAATTCAGCGTTATAATTCTAACACAGAATTATAATATTATAAGACTAACGGTTATTCGCTAATCTGACTGCATATTTAATAATAATACAGGAAGAAATAATACGTCTGGTGGATAAATGTAAAATGTCCTTCGAGGAAAGCCTTGACTGGTTTTGCAAACTGCCCCCAATCAAATGTACATTAACCACAGTGTCCTTCGCGAGTGAGTCATGAATATTAATTAGACCTTGCCAGGCTGATCCATGACCGATAAGGCTTCGGTTGTTAAGGAAGCAGTACCACGACGACAAGTCCACGGACACGTGAACCGACAAACCGTAAAATATGAAGTCCTCTATTGCGGTTCGCTTTAATTTCACCGCCGTGGTTGTCACCGCGCGGAAATGGCACCTCTAGAACTCTTTTCTTTCCGGGAACGAGGGGGGTAAAAAAAAAATGGAGTTATGGGAAAGGGGTTGAACGAATAGAACGAAACTTCATAATTCAGCCATGAATAGTTTGCAAGCGCCAAAAGCACTGAATTTGTCGACCAAGTTCGCGAACTTCGTGGACGAGGACTCGGTTTGAAAAATGGTTGTATCTTTACTTACCGCCGTTCTTAGAGATTGGTTAGACATTGAAAGCTGCTGGAACTTACCTGAAACAAATGAGAATTTTTATCAGCGATTCTCACTCGTGGAAGTTTTTAATAAATGGTCATATATTCGAGAAATTATATCGTAACCGCGGTTAATTAAATTCCAAACGTCGTTACCGTTTTTACGTCAGCTCCCGTTCATTGCACGAATAATTCCGTCGATATTTATTTCTTGTTACCATTTCTTACGGATAACGCGTTGAAATTTTTTTACGCATTGTTTTAGCGAAAAGATTCCATTTTTATTAGTTACTATAATGTAAATAGACCTTGTGAAAATTTACGAGACGAAGACTGATTCTTTTATTTAATCGTAGGGAAATTAATTTTAAAGCGTAATGTTAAATAGAATGAAGATTAATAAAAGAAAAAATATAATGTATTATAACAAAACTGTGCTTTTAGAGTAGTGTGTTATAAGAAGATTAACTGTATGTTAAAGTTAAGAGTAAATAAAATATTATGCGTTGTTTCTTTTTAGTTCTATTATATAAGTATTCTTTTCTTTGTAATATAATATTCTTGCATTTAAAAAGTTTTTAATTTCTCGTAATAAGAGAATTCTATAACCCTCACTATACATCGTAATTAAAATTAATGGTACTGGTACCAATTTTAT
>NIJG01000036.1:435312-448606 GCA_002201625.1 Euglossa dilemma | reverse complement strand
CTTCGTTAGAGATAGTACTAATAAAATAATAATTTACTAAAATAAAAATTAAATGAATATAAATATTAGTAACACAAAATAAATTCTTTTAGATATTTTACCAATTAATTTAACAAATTGTAACTGTTATAACTCAGTATTAATATTAGAATAATAGTTATAGTGGGTATTATTAATGTTAAAATTATACACATTTCTCGAGGTCATTCGTTTTACATTCTCAGATCACGAAAAATGATATAAATGGTACAAAAGAGTGCTCTCGCAACTGACAAAAGTTAACCAGGTACATTTATACGCGGTTCAAGGATTATTGAAAAAGAGAGTGTCACACACAATCAGATAGCGGAAGCGTATGAAGCTCGACAGCCATAAATTTGCCTGAATAAATTGCCCGAAGATCGTGTCACACGATTAAATAGATTCGTGAAACTAAATTATGAAAATATATTGCAAAGATTCTAGTGAGGTATAGGGTTTCATAAATTTGAAGAGACGAAGATGGTAACCTTTACAGGAAGTTGTTTAGCAGGGATCGTGAGGTAGGAGTCACACGTGCACGGTATACATTACAGAGATCACTTTTTATCCATTTTCACCATGCTTACATGTATTCCTAACATCTCAAACCTAATTCAATATTTACGATTCCTGTTGCTTATACAATTGTTATAATTCTTCTACATCTCGTTATATCTATAATTTTTATAATTATTATAATTTTTTACTTTCAATAATTCCTTTAATTCTCATGATTCTTAAAATCCTCATAATTTTTATGAATATTCTATCGTGATTCTCATAATTCTGTTAACGCAATTACAAGATATTATTTTTTGACAATTCTGTTATATAATTCAACTTTCATAACGTTAAGATTGCATAAATTTCTGTAACTCTTATAGTTCAATTTGCGCCCTTTGATATTCAGCCGAGGGGAATTAAAATTTGATAATATAGTATAACCTGTAGAATCTCGTATAACATCGCCTGTCCTTGGGATTCGAATTAATAACCCGAAAGTCCATTCAGCTTTCACATAATTTTACAGCGAGCGACGTTAGATTATTAACTAAATTACGCTTCCGAAGATAGCCCGTTTTAACAATTTAATAAACCGTCCTTGATAATTTACTACCACAAATTATTATCCCGGCGCGCATGCGTAGGAACATGTCAATTAGTTACAGAGAAAGCCTGCAGACGGCGGAACGGTCGCTATAAAAAGAAGGAACGTAACCCGACCAACGAGTTCTATCAATCGGAATTACGATTAAATTCCTGCATTAAAGATAGGGAACGTCTCGATGGCAAGGGAAGACAATTAAAGGCGGGAAATTAAATCGGCAATTTCGCGGTTCACCGGGAACAGCCATTAATTAGAAATCATTACTTAAATATTAATTAACCTTCGATCTGTGTCACACCGATTGATAATTATCGACGGCAAATCGTTACACATCGTAATGGACGAATTATCATGTAACGATTACGATTAAACGGTAATTGCTCATTAGCGTTTGCCATTTACGTCGATTTTAGTTGACATTCGTAACGTGAATCGTTTTAATGGTAAATTGCAGGATAACGAACTTCCTGCAGAAGAAAAACAAAATACGGCAGGGAAAAAGGGAGTAAAAAGCTGTAATGACAATTGAACATGTTCCGAAGCGTGGTTGGTCTCGAGATAATGGCCAGCCTTTCTTTCGCGGCACGCCAGTGAGCAGGGGGGCACTGAAGGGGGGCACTGAAGGGGAGCTGAGTGCTGTTATTGTCATTAATTGGTTCGCCGAACGGCGTGACCATCGCGTGAACTAAATTAAAATGCCTAGTCCTCGCTGTTACCTATGTAATTCTCGCGGAGAATATTTCTCGCCCCGATAGCGAATCTATTTCTCTGATTCGCTAATGCTACTACCAATTTTACTAGTATTCTATTAGTATTTCTACGAATTTCTCTGTTTTGCATTACTAATACATGTCTCCGTTTTCCTATAATAGCGGTATTTATTTATGTATTAGTACTCATTTCTGTGTTTTGCGTTACGATAATTTGTCTCTGCTTTTCGCTAATAGCGATATTTATTTTTGTATTGGTACTTGTTTCTGCGTTTTGTATTAGTAGTACCTCTTTCTGTCCCACTAATAGAGGTATTTATTTTTGTATTGGTACTTATAAGATATAGCATACGTTATCGTAATCTACTAGTACTAGCACCTGCAGCTACAAAGCTTTTGTTCAACTAATACCAATATTTATTACCGTATTCCAGTAATATTAGCATCTACTTTATACCTCACTAGTATCGGTACCATTCGTTGTATTATACTAATATTACTACGTCTTATTGCATTTTACTAGTATTCGTACTAATATCAATATCTGCTACTATATTGCATTAGTACTAGTATTCATTGCTGTGTTCCTCCAATACTAGTACCTGTTGCTATATTCTATCCGTGCTAATGTTTATTTCTGTATTCCATCGGTAATAAATTTATATTTCAACAATGCTTGCACCTCTTTCTGTATTTTACTAGTACTGGTACCCATTTTTCCACTAGTATAACTATCAGTATAAATACCAGTATCGTAAAGTAAACGAGCCAGGCGAATATTAAAACGCCCACAACCAATTTGTATCACGTATATAGAGAGGAAACTAACGCATAGTTTCGCGACTTGCAAAGAATCCAGGTGCTGCGATTACTAAAGATAACGTCGGCTTAACGCTCTCCAGCTCCGCTAACTGGGACTACCCTCGCTAACTAGGCAAGCACGAGAAGTTGGTTGAAAAATGAAACGACGAAGATTAATACGATCAACAATATAAAAATAACTCCACATTTACGACTGACATCCTCTCTTGGAACATCCCAGTCCAGGCTCCGGCTGCTTTTTACGTAAATCCATTATTTCTTTATGACCATCCTAAGGAATACCAAGCTCGTATTGGTAGAACACGTTCGGGTTATTAAACAGTATTACAACCTGAGCCAGTCTTAGCTTCGTTAGAGATAGTACATCGAAAATAAAATAAAACGAATGAAAAGAAAACCAAAGGAAATAAAATGAAATAAAGTAAGATGAAATAAAATGAAACGAAACGAAACGAAATAAAATATAGGTAAATTAAATTGAATAAAGTTAAATAAAATGAAACAAAATGAAATAAAATAAAATGCAGGTGAATTAAATAAAATAAAGTTAAATAAAGTTAAATAAAATGAAACAAAACGAAACGAAATAAAACACAGGTAAATAAAATTAAAATAAAATTAACTAAAATTAAATAGAATTAAATAACGCGTTAACTTTTCATATATAGAGGCTATGACTCATGGTTGGATGGATGTGGGCATTGTACCATGGCGAGGTGAGGACGTTACCTCGTTCTCTTATTCCCTGTCACTTTCAGCCCGCGATAAGACTGGCTCGAGCTCTCGGCTAATTCTTGGAAGAGAAACTCGCCAGTGATTCGATAATTGCTAATCGTCGGGGCTGATTATGGGCTGCGAAAAGTCTCCGTGTACCTACTTGGATATACCAGGAGAAACCAAGTCGATTTCCTTGAATTACTTCAATTAACATATTTGTTGCGACGAGAACTGATTAAGGGCTAACTAATAAATTTCGCGAGCTAATGTACGGATGGCAGTTTCTCTGCGAATGTTTACTCGTTGCACGTACCGAAAGATCTTGATACTTTAAAAAGATCGAAAAGAAGAAATACCAGTGATACTTAAATCTCTTTTTATGTCTGTGGATTTACATTCGACATTGCGGAATTTTTAAAGCACGCGAAGTAGTTAATTTGAATTTATTGACGTGTACATTTTTAATTATCGTTCAAACCAGTACTAATCCATTCGCGTGGAATAAGTTTATAGCCGTTTCAGTTAGGAATTATTTTAGCGCTATATCTGAAACTAAATAGATTCTTAGAATTTTTTTTAGAACAAAATCTTTACGTCTAAAGCAAAACGCTCTAAATTTTCCTGGCAGTGGTCAACGATGACAATTTTCAATTATGAAATATTAGTTGAACTTTTTACGACAATTCCAGAGTATTATAATTTCGTTTATTCGAATACATGACGTTTTTAATAAACTTTCAACCTGTTCGTCATTGCATTTATTATTTAATATTTATTATTTAGCATCTAATATTTAATACTTAATATGCCACGTATAATATATACTATTTAGCACTTGATACATAAGTTATTAATATGCAATATAAGTACCGGCAGCAAGTAAGCGAGCAACTAGGTAATACAAGTAACACAAGTACTTAGTATATAATACATAATAGAAAAGGAAAAGAAAAGGAAGGAACAAAAGACGGTAAGACCCGTAATACGAGATTTCTAATTAATCCTCCCACCGGCTCGCAAGTTCTTGCATCGGTGAGAAAAATTGAACAATTTCCCGTGTCGGCCGGGAATTTATTTTACGCACGCGTTTCGAATAAACGAACGGGATAACAATTAATCTGCGGCCGTCTGTAACGAGCTGTTCCCCGGAAATATAAGGAAATTTACGATTGCCTACGGTCGAGTAGTTGCAGGTTATTCGCATTCCTCTGAAACGCGTAATTATACGCGCGATTACTAGCCGGCCAGCCGGATCGTGGCTGCGGGCTGTAAGTAACACGTGTCGCCGCAAACACGTGCTATGTAACACGTGAAGTGACCGATCGTTTCTCAATGTGGCGCTTTCGATTCTACGACATAATTCGAAATTCCGCCGTATGCGCCTCTTACATGCGATATCCGTGAGCACATCGGGCCTATTTTCACGCGACGCCCACGCCACTCTGCTTTACAACAACGCGACCACGTTGCAAAATAACCGACGGTTTTGTATCGTGTGTCCGGCCGGATCGAACCTCGAGCTAACTTATTTCCACGATAGAACGCCAAAGGACGTGTTACAACTTTCTACGGATAAAATCGCGTGTAATCGAGCGAGACGCGTGTCGTTATTTTGGCGACAGTTACACGAGTTAACAGTCAGTGTCCAGGAATATCTATTTACCTTGTAATTCATACTGCACATTGTAATCTTTCGCAACAATTATTCAAATATGGAATTTTATTAGTAACTTTATTAGTAACTTTTACCGATTTCATAAATTTTTTACGTGTATATTTCTATTGCTATTATAATTTATACTATGTACTATTATTATTAACTATTAATTTTGTTGTAGTTAATACTTAAGGAAGGACGCTGTTTGTTACGATGTAAAAAAGTTGTAACATTTCGTTAATCGAATTAATATTTTTGTTACAGAAAAATTATGCAATTTAACTAAATGGTAATAGGAAGAGCTGATGTTCAGAAATTTGCACGTGTTGTGTTATAATTGTTAATTATAATTGTACAACAATCAATTAGCATTGCTTACTGTAATTATTTGCTGTAATTGCGTTATAGTTAATTTTGTTCCAACTATGGTTAATTAGCATTGTGTGTTATAATTAGTACTTATGATTTATATCGTTAAGAATTATTTATCATTAGTTAGGTACTTCGTTTATGGTTATTATGGTCATTAACTAATTTATTTGTTTATAATCCGTTTAGCAATAGGATTATTACGATTAATTAACATTCTACATTGTCTCGGAGGATTTTTATAGCCAAAAGTCAACGGCTTGGAAGTTACTGTACGGACGTAGGAAATTAGAATTTCAGCGGAGCATACAAACGACTGGAACTCAGGGTCTGCACCCCAAATAGCGATAGACGTGTCATAAATCTTTGACAAGGCACAGGAACAATTCGTAGGCAGGGGGGCCTGGTCCCTTCGTTCCACTGCACTGCCAACTCGCTAACCTTCCAGCCATCAAGGTGGGCGGGATGCTTCGGGTCTTATGACTACCCAAGTCGGAGTTGACCATCGATTCGCAGACCCTGTCATCGCCTGCTTTTTTAAATTATTTACTTATCATGTGCTCCCAAACTCTATTGATTCCTAAATTTCTATGAACTCTAAATAAATAATTCGTTTCCATAACCAAACACCAGAGCTTGCAATACGTACCTACATATAACGCATAGAAACGCAGAAATTAAAGACGATAATTATGTCTATATCTCGACGAAGCTGAATATTAATTTCGTCGAAAGCAGCCGGTTTCCAATTAGTCGAAAATCAAAACATCTGATACCAATTATTCTGACCGATATACCAACTCCATTGTTGAATCTTCTAAACTCTCGTACATTCCGGCAACCACTCGCCCCACCCTAATCCACTGGAACAAGAACCTGCAGCTATCAACAGAATGTTGCTCGAACACCCAGAACGAAACACGATCTCACCCCCGCGATCCAGCACTCGAACGCTAATTTCAGACATCAAACCCCATCCCCGTTATTCCAGCATTCGATCGTTCGTCTCTGTACCTTGGACGCGCGTGATCCGCCGCGGACGTGATATTTATCGCGAATCAGGGAGGCAGGCTCGATCGTTCGTCGCAATTATATCCAACTATAAATTACCAGACCGATGAAAATTACGTCTGACGTCTGACGCCGCAGCTGTGTGTGCGGTCAGAGGTGCGAATTATTTGGGAAAATTAGGGTCATCGGTGCGGTCAGCTGGCCGATTTTGGATGCAACGATAGCAAACGCGCCGAGATCCGCGTACGCGTAATCCGGCCGCAATGAGAACGGTGGTCGAACAGTCGCGGGATTCTCTTGCTGCCACGTCGAGTACGTAATTATTCGCGGGGCGATGCCTCGCCTGCGAACAATGGCCGCCTCCAGTGGCCTTGCCCGGTCTACGAATCCCAATCGAGATCCTCAAAATCCGTAATTCAGACGAAATCTTTTCTCGGCCATTGTTCAGGCAACGCGTTCCTCCTTCAGCCAGTTCACTGCCGAACCAGAATACGCTCAGTCCATCGATACTAAGTGGATCAGCATCGCAGAATTTTCCAGGATCCACCGTGTCATCGGCTTCTTATCTATGACGTTTTTAGAAGTTTGGCGAATCGATTCGATTCTTGAAACATTTTGCTGGCAAAAAAGCATATATCGAGTACTCTGTGATGTTATTTTTAAGAAACAGAAAGCTAAGGCTGATTGATTACAGACACTGATCATTATTTGCCGAAACGGTGACGAAGATCATCGATAGGTCGTAGCAAAACCGAGTGAAACACGATATGGCAAAATCGGCATTTTCCTGTTTCTTGAAATATACATTACTGTCTCATTCGATTTCGCTACGACCTATCGATGATCTTCGTCACCGTTTCGACCAATAATGACCATTGCCTGTAATCAATCAGTTCTGAAGATGTAAATAAACTATGCCAACTCTTCTCAAACGCATAGTACGCGTGTCACTCTAAGTCCTTTCCAAGATCCAATGTTATCTGCGATAAAAATTGGATTTGAATACAAACAGATGCAATTTTAACTATCCACATTAAAAATGTCTCGTTACCACAACTTGGTACAATGTCTCTTTAAGTTATCCCAATCCTTTATAGATTCACTGTTGCCAACATACGATTTGCTCTTTGCTCAAACTTAAGATGTGAATAGCCACTGCTTCCTTGAGTGTAGCGGAAATGTAGATAATTCAAAGTATGACGAACAGAGACTGAAGTCGAAGTTCAAACCCAGTTAGCTGTGTCTACCTTCTCGGAATTGAAAGAGGAATCCTTGATAGGAGCGTGACTCGATGTTATAAGGCAAAGGGTCTGAGTTAGGTTTTATCTGGCTCCGTGGAATTGGGGTGAGTTGGTATGTAATTGGGAGTTGTAAAATGCTTCCTGTTTTGGTGATTATTTTAATGGAAATGGGAAGGAGCAGGGGTTGAGTGAGAGAGCTTGTATGTGGGATGAAAGTGGGTTGATTGTTGGAAAGTTTTCGATAGAGGTATCTGTGCGTTTGGGTTTGTAAAAGGGAACGATCGTCAGACGGGTTTAATTAAGCTTTCATCTGTTTAGATACCTTTTATAAAAATTGGTTACATTGCCTGGTATGTTTTATTGGATTCCTGGAAAATTCGGGCTCGATGAAAATTGTAGAAACTGTGTAAAGGATTTTTATGAATTACATTGGTGTAACGCAAACGAAAATTTATTTTATTTACATTACATATGATGAAAGTATAAGCAACGAATTAAGTAACATTGTTTTCTACTGTTTAATAGAGAATAAATAAACGTTGATGAATTATAAATTAGTCTAATTTCTGTTTGAATTTTTCTATAATTAAATTTTGTAAACATTCGTTTTATAATAAATTTCCATTGCTTGATACCGCATAACGTTGTAATATTAAAATATATTATTATAAATTAAATACAATACACGTGTGTTAAGTGTTGTTATAATTTAAATGATTCGTGCATTTAAAATTATTATCCAGACAAAAGTAAAATAATCCTAGAATAATTCGCAAATGTAAACATTGAATATTATCTTCAAGTTAAGTTAAATAACTGTATTTTCACGGCCTATTACTTCACATAATGCCTATTGCTACACTTCGTTTCACGGAGGAAATATTAAAAATTAAAACACGCTTGAAACACGAAACGTTGACATCAAATTCGATTTATATTATACACGCACGTGTAACAATATTATTGTAATATTTTAACATTGCACCATTCGTATAATGCATATAGCATTATTATAATATATAACACTTTCATAATAAATCTAGTACCCATAATATTAAAAAATATTTCAAACGAGAGTGAAACAATTTCAGAAAACAGACGTGTAATCTAGCGAGAGAAAAGTAATAAATACTCAATTACAAATAATACGTATAATTAGATAAAGCAAAAGTAAAACGTTGAAAAAGAGTTTTAAAAGATAAAAGAAAAGTAACGGTGGAGATTTTATTTCATCGATAGGAAGGAAAATTGTAGAAACAGTATTTAAATATTAATTCGAGTTATACGTGACGTCGTAGCTGCGGTTTAAGAAGTATTAGTGCCACCTGCTCGTAAGCGGCTTATCTAAAGCGTGCCTGCTAATTAAGCGGTTTAACAAAGGCCGCGTTAAATACAAAGAATACTTTGCATTCTTTCGTTTCCCGAGACAATGGCCGTTGCAAAACGGCAGAGGTTATATTTCGTATCGTGCCGGAATTTCGCCTTAATGATTAGCAAACATAACAATATGTATTATGAATGAATGCGTATTACAAACAAAGTGGAATATGCAACGTAACGAGAATTCAACAGGATTATCTCATTAACTATTTTCTCCGTGTGCAACGACAAAGTTAATTACACTGCTGACGCAGTGATTAAACTAAACTTCTAACCAACTATGCAACGATGCGGTATCTATGGAGCAGTTGTCCGCGCGCAACGCGAACAATCAAATATGCGTTTAACAACACTTTGCATTTTCCAATACGATACTGCCCCTCTGTTCATCGCGTAGTCTATGCTTTTGATAAATTAATTCTCTCTGCACGCCTGGCTGGCCAGTTGGACACCGGCGTTTCATTTGTTTTTAATCAGCGTAGAATTCGTTCTTGTCGAAGCAAATTTATTTTTAATCAGTATAGAATTCGCAGGCGAATCAAATTTGTAACCCATGAAGCCACATACCCGAAATGTACGAACGATCCTCTCCATATAATGTTATCCCGTTTAAAAAAAAATACCACAGATAAGACAAAAATATAGGATTCTCTTTTGACAAAATCGAACTTCGAAAATCAATTTATACGTGTGAATTTATGCCTGGCAATGAAGAGTTTTAATTATCTAGGATCTAGAATCTAGGACAGTAATGACGAACCTATAATACGCAGATTTTTAAATGATTCGCGTGTTGATTTCTATAGATTGGTTTTTTACATCATCAGCGAGAACAGACAATCAAAAATGTTAAAAAAGAATATATAAGAAGTGATCCACAAGCTAGTAGTACAAAGAATAACGAACAAAATTTGATTCACTTCTTAAAAAGGTTCGCCATCACTGACCTAGAACGTGAGAAGTCCTTTGGAAGGAATATAGACAGATTTAAAATATAAATTTTCGGACAGTTTACCACAGTATCATTTAGAATGTGTGACAAAGACTGTAAATGAGATGACAGAGTTCATTCATGTCGTCACGCAAAACACCTTGTCATTCATGAAGAGTACAACCCTCGTAAAATCACGAGATCATAAAATAGTCAGCCACTCTTTGGGAAAACTTGAAAAAGCGATCATTTTTGTTTATAACAACCATTATTGGATTGGAACCTCGTCAAACTTCATTAAATAGGAGTTGTCCCTACTTTAAAGTCCTGCTGCTTGTTCCTCGTATTGTCGTGGCTGTCTAGGATCTGTGCTCTCAGGTAGCTAGAGAAAGGACAAATGCAAAAAGAAGGTAAGCCCAGAACCTATTAGGCCCATATCTTAGATAAAGAACTCCATTGACAGGTCAGAAATTTACATTTATCGGAAGCTGAAGGACCTCGACCCTCTTTGATTCCTCAGTATTTAAACAATGGTCGCCATAAATTAATTCTTTGAAAGTGTTGTAAAAATATTCGCGAACGGCGAATTTATATCGAATGCGTGAACGTTGGGCACCATACATTAATTCTCTGAAATGCAACATTAAGAAGTGCAAAAATATTCACGAATAACGAAATTTGACATTAAAATATTGGATTTTCTATAACAATGGGTGTGATCTGTTCTGTGTTATACGTAGAAATCAGCTACACCTGATGACCTTGGGATTCTAATGGGATTCCCTGTAATAGTAAGTGCGCGAACAGCGATCGTCACAGGATCGAACAGGATCGCACCCAGGCAATCTGAATCTCCCTAACCATTGCACATTGTCCGACTGATTCGGCGAAAGTGCAGGGTCCAAGGTACTCGGACGGAAGATCGGAAGGAGGGAAAATGGCGACACCAGGGGCTTACACGATCTCAGTCGGTGTATCAGGGATACACGGAGCTGGTTGCCGCGCTTCTCTCGAACGGTGATCGATACGGTTTGGTGAAGTCGTGACGCCAAGAAATTCCGAGCTGTCGTCGAGGGTTTATGGTCGGTTTACGGAGTCAAGACGCTGCGAAAAAGGAGAAGACCCGGAGAAAGAGAGAGAGAGAGAGAGAGAGAGCTGAGAGAGGGCAGAGAACGAAGGGAAAAGAGGGAAGACGTCGGTACCAGAGAAGAAAACGAACTCGACCGAGTGCATGGACGCTTAAGAGGCAGATATTACGACGTGCAGGCGCGTGCACGATGTTCCTTTTTACGGGCGCACCCACACGAGTCCCTTCTCTCTCTCCCTTTTTTTTCATTTCCTCTCTTTTCCTTTTTTCCTCGCCCTTTTTTCTCCTTTTTTCGACCGGTACGTCTTCCTCTTTTAGCCAGCTGCGCCGTCTTTCTCGCGGAAGGTCCATCCTCCCGGTTACTTGAACATTATGTGGGGCTGCATCTATAAAACCACATTTTTACAGCGGCGCACTTCATTCGTTACGGTCGGCCCGTTTGCCACCCACGTTTTACGGTTCGTTGTTGCATAAGAGAGCGCGTATCGCGGTTGTTTTTTCGCCGGGGTGCAACCGCCGGAAAAATATTCGAATTCCATTCGTGCCTCGTCCAGCGGGAACTTCAATGCCTCGACGCCCACGGAGGAGAGCTAATGTCGCCGCGCACCCAGTCTAACAGCTAATAACGCTGCGCGAGAAGTATGGCAAACGATCTCTTTACGATCCTCCGCAACGGAGATAACGTCCGCGTACTAGAGTCGCCGGGATACTCGGATTTTTTCCATCCACCACAACCGTGCGTTTTATCGCACGCTCCGTTATCGCGCGAATTTTTCTGTTATTATTAGCTCCGGTGATCGTTGCGTTCGTTGAAGCTTCCAGCCACCCGGATTTCAAATAGAAATTTCAAGCGAGGCAAAGGGGAATTGAAATTAATTCGGAATCGGTAGTCTTGTTCTCGGAATTTATCGCGTCTCGCGTGTTTGAAGTAGTTGGACAAGGAAAGCGTCTGGATCATTTTCACGGACTTTTCCGCGACGGGATAATTAATTTTCAAATATTGAATTTTGCTCGTTTGAATAAATATATGATTTTGAATGGTTGATATGCCTTTTATGTATATATATCTGGATGCCGAAAATATTGTTATTGGAATTATTCGTTGTTTTCGATTGCTTTAGAATATGCACATTGCGGTATGAAAATTCAGCGGGAAAAGAGCTGAATTAATTTACGAATATTAAATTTGGACGTTTACATAAATATAAAGCTTCGCGTAATCAATGTTGTTTTTACAACATTGCTTTCCAAATTATTATTAATGGGATTATTTGTCGTATTTACGAAGTTCAGGATTAATTTAATCTACATTGGAACACAAAAATTCGCTGCAAAGTAAACTGACAAACTTTTCTCATTTAGGTTTTATTCCTAAAATTTTCATTTGGTGATAAAAAAATTCCTAGTACCTTTGATTCGAAGGTACACACTTCCTAAATGCTCGATTCTATAACTCTGATTACCATTTCCGAATAAAACAATGTTTTCTTCTAATAATTTCCAAATTTCTCTGGAAAATTTATTCCAGAGGAACTTTAGCCAAATTTTTATACCAGTTATAACAAATATTTCCATTCAGACAAGTATACGGAATGATTTTAACGTAGACGAGAATTTATATCGATTGCTATTGTTATTGACAAGAATTTCAAATGGTCTACTGCAAAATAAAATAAAAATCACTGGAAATTAGTAACTGAATGGGTACGAATACTCGTACAATTCACTGCATGCATTCAGATTCAATCGTAGCTCGATTCGTGTTTTTGACCAGGAGGAATAAATCTTGGCTCCGAAACTGCAAACTCATTATGCAACGCGGTCACATTCAGCGATTCTAAAATACAAACTTCCTTACATTCCTTCGCCTCCTAGAATTCGTTCGACGTCCAGGTTCCCGCTGAAAGAATGATTCCTGCACGTGACTTCGATAAATCGTCCATTCTCAGCCAAATACCATCAATATCCTCAGTTGGACGAGTATATTCGAACGAATATGAACTATCGCGAATTCCCGTCGTGTGAACCCATTCGAGACAATATCCTCTTCCACGAGATATATTTTTCAGACCACAGAAAGACACAAAGAAATTCGCACTCCGTCTAATTGACTTCAAACGATATTATTCTTTCGTAATATAACTTACAAAATCCTTACCGATCAGAATATCACTTCGCCTGATTTATTCGAGTAATAAAAAATTTATGTCAAAATGAGAATTATAAAATATAAAATAATA
>NIJG01000036.1:392510-435263 GCA_002201625.1 Euglossa dilemma | reverse complement strand
TATAAAATATAATAAAAACCGAAATTAATATCATAACGGCATTAATATAAAAAAAAATATTCGCATAAATATGTAAGGTACACAAATTAATTCGCTCGATACAATACGCATTTTAAATACAAATTTTTCATTTCATCGTTAGCTTGTCGATTACATTTGTCATTGACCAAATTTCGTTATTCGTGAATATTTTTGTAGCTAGCTTATTTCGGATCCAGTAACGGATCCAGCCACAGTGTCTGGCAAACGTTGCAGGTGTAGACACTTAGACATTTCGGTTCGACGTTGGGTTTGTCCCTAAAGGAGTACACAAGTGTTGTACTTGTCTTAGTTGGACAAGTTCCCGTCGTAAACGTCCGCAAGAGTTAACCGAACCTTTCAGCCAATAGGATGCAGAGATTGAACCATGCGGATTACTTCCTCCTCGGAGTTGTAAATCCCGATTTAACTGGCTCGATGCGCACTTCTTTCACGTGGCTCGACTATGAATTCAGCGTTGATTAACCGGGTAAAAATAGAGAGTAAGTGGGAATGATCGACTATGATATATCTCGGTTACGAGACTCGTCTTGAACCCTGGATTGTTTCGAACGATTGCTCTCTGAATGATAGCCCCTATGCGCTAAATAGTGGCCTGCTGTCGGAAGGGTTTTGGAGCGACTGCTTCGTGTGACTGATGTTGACCGATGTTCAAAAACTCGTTTTGGATGAGCGATGCTGGAAGGTTGATTTTGATCGACTAATTCCATTACTGCTGCAGCCAGAAGACCGACGACAAATTGAAAAGTAAAGAAACCAGGCTATTTTGCTTTCTTCGCACATACATGAACGAGTCGAAGGACTAGAGGACTTATAGGCGAATGTTATTTTAGCGAAAGTAGGAGAAACAACGCAAACCTCTTCAAACTGTGAAAAAAATTGCATTCACTGTTCCAGATGTTTGGAAAAAGTGTTAAATCAATAGTTATAGAGACAGGCAAGTAGGTCAATCAACTTTATTTACTGCAACTAATCATAAAAATTTCTTATCTGTTATCTCAATGATATTCTTATCTAAAAAATTATTAGTATAGAGGGTGTTTCATAATAACTTTCGAACATTTTATTTGACATATTCTATTAAAATAGGGTCACGATTACGTATGCTCTTCTATTTTTATTATGTCATATTAATTAATACCAATTGCATGCATTAGGTTAAATAGGTTAATTTTCAAAAATGTAAAAATATCATATGGTATTATCTATGGTGTATTTGATATGGTATTATACATGGTAAGCCACAGTTCTGTAAACATCGAAAGAAGATCATTCGCAATATTATATAATCTGCAAACATTCGTTTTTCAATTATAGAAATTTATTTTGCGTTTCTATCTTCTAACTCTGCTTCTAGGAGAACGAAAACAATTCCAGCAAGTTTCTATTCAGAATCGCAGCCATAGAAAAACGCTTACCGATTCATTGACGATACTTTCATAGGAGTACAATGATTTAAACTTTTATGAGGGGTTAAGGTCCTTGCTATCGTTTTTGGCTGCAAGCCGAGTCACTAGTTTCCGATCTACGTATTCCACTCACCCTCGTTGTCGACTTAAACCTGGTTCAAAAGCGAGATGATCTGGGTCAACTCTTGGAACAAACGGATTCCTTCTTTTGAACGCTACATGATCACGAGTGGACAACTATATCCATTAATCAGTGTATTTGCTCTCTATGTCTTCCTTGTACCAACAACAAGCGTTTCGCAACGATATCTAACAATAGCTATGATATCGATAAAAACACAGCAGCAAACATTGAAAAGATTCTCTCACAGTTTTCCTTCCCAATCACTCTAATCAACTGCCATTAACGTTAGAATTAACGATCTGTAACGTGCACCTAAATACAGCATACGCTATCAATAATAATTGCAAAGGAATAATGAAAATTGGAAGCTACGTATAATTATATTATTATTTATAATAAAAGTAGAAATTAATTTCGACGAAAGTAGCTGTATATTTTCAACAATTGCAGGAAGAGCTTTGGAGCAGACAGACTGACTGGTTTGATGGTTCGATAATTCTAGTTTCTTTATTGCACGTGTCTGAGAACGTACGTAGCTAGATACAGAACTATGTAGTCAAAGTAGAAGGCGAGTCTGCGGTTCAAAGACTTCTCCAGAGACTAACCACAATGTCAAGTGTAAGCGCTCTATCAAGGAGTTAGGCCCTGTGCAGACGTGTGAGTGTAGTTGCGATTACTCGATGATGTCTGGCAAGAACATGTTTGAAAGCGAAGATGCTAGAATGACTAGGTTGATGAACTTTGTCTGTAGATGTGCACATCGTTTTGTGATCAGGTAACGATGATAATAGATTCGAAATTGGATTACACGCATAGTTACAAGAATCTAGTTCGGAAAAAAATGATGTTATGTTTGTTTATGTTTTGAATTGAGAATTTTTGGATGAGTCAATTTTATCGTGAGACTTTATACGTGTAATGGTGCCACAGAAAAATTGTTATGTAAAGTTTGGAAGATGATTAATCACCTCGTGGTTAATCAAAACATAATATGGAAATGGGAATGTGTTTTCCTATTTATATAATTTTTCATTTCCTTACTTAGGATCCTAACTTTAAAATATCCAAACACGAGATAATAGGGGATGAATGAGATAAGACACGGACAATGAGTGCCAGATTTGGAAAGTTCAGTTTCGCGATTGTCAAGAGAGAGTTACAAAGCCTTGAAATTCAATGGAAACGATATGGTTTGGGTTAGGTGTACATAGTTTCCACTTTGAATCTCTTGAGCATATAAATTAGAGATCGAACCCTCGATTCATCATTACTTATTCGATATTAGTCCCCAGTATAAACTATATCATCTATTGCTCCGTCCCAGTCCACTGTTTCCCCTAGCATTCTAGTTTATTGCCTCATCTACCATTCTAATTCGTTATTCTATCTACCAAGCTAGTTCATTGTTCCAGCATAACTCATCGTTCTATCCTAGTTTGTTACCATATCCTAGTCCACTGGCCTGTCATAATCTACTGTCCTACCCTAGTTTACCGTTCTACGATAATCTACTATCTTATCATAGTCCACTGTTCCATCACAATCCACTTTCCTATTTTAGTCTACTGATCCATTTTTATCCACTGATCCATTTTTATGCACTGATCCATTTCTACTCACTGTACTATCTTAGTCTATTCAATTCTATAATAATATACTGCTGTATCTAGTTCACTGTTCTATAATAATGTACTGTCCTATCCTAGTCCACTGTCACGTTATAATCCACTTTCCTATTTTAGCCTACTGATCCATTTTTATTCACTGATCCATTTCTACTCACTGTACTATCTTAGTCTACTGTTCTATAATAATATACTGTTGTATCTAGTTCACTGTTCTATAATAACTTACTGTCCTATCCTAGTCCACTGTCACATTATAATCCATTTTCCTATTTTAGTCTACTGATACATTTTTGCTCATTGTTCAATGTTAGTCTACTATTCCATAACAATCTACTGCACTGTCCTAGTCCACAGGAACTATCATAGTCTACTGCCCTATCCTAGTTCACTGTTCAACCATAATTTACTGTCTTATCCTATTCCACTGTCCCATCATAGTCTACCATCCTATCCTAGTCTACACGTCCCACCTATCATCCTAGTCCACTGTCCCATTATAATGTACCACGCTATCCTAGCCTACTATTCTGCCATTTCCAACTATCCTCAGAGTCTAGTGTCTTATCTTAGGTCAGTAACCTATCTACTATTCCAATTCACAGATCCACATTCCTTCGCTGTTCCATCTACCATTCTATTTCAGTATCCCACTTGTCCTTACTAGACCATTATTCCATCTACCATCCAAGTCCACCGACAAATCTACCACTCTAGTCCCACAATTCCATAATACTTAGTTGTCGACGGATAATTCTGTATGATTCACTGAGGAAATACTAGGTGAAGCTGAAGTAGACTGTATTCTTTATTTTGTAATATGTCGAAAAACGTCTTTACTTTAGGGAGCGTGTGGTGTATACGAGAATAGGTTGATTTCTATGTGTATATTATAAGAGTTGTCCTGATTCTGTTTCGTTCTTAGAAATTGTAGTTCTTTTATAGGGAGTCATAATTGGTTTATATAATAACTATATTGCCCCCTTCTCGTACTCCAGGTATACGACGGTGATGGACAAAGTTGCCCTGCCATCGTGTCTTTGCCTGGGCTACGGTAATTCGGTAATTCGTCAATTATAGAACAAATATACTTTTGCGGACGAGAAACAAAGCTAACGATACATTCGGTGTATACTAAACGATTGAAAACAACAAATCGGGGGAAATTCACCGAATTAAGAAATATCTACGAAATTCGTGACAATGCTAAAATTATTTTTCGCTATATTTCATGCAGCTCGCATTCTGAAAATTGGAAAAACTTCCTCTGTATATTACGACATTCGTCCCCAAAGGGTTAACGATACTATGAACCCAATCTTCCAATATATTACTCGATAACCATCCGATAGAAATCTAGGATACAATACAGTCAGGATCTTATTTCCATCGACACGACAGTACTCTCACTTTCAAACAGTTACTCTCAGCCTCCCCCTCGATTCTTCAGCCTAACTGCTAAACACCTACTCCCAATTATCCTCAAATCCGACCCACTACCGCCATCTTTCTCGAATAAACGCTTGCCATCTAAAACAAGCAGCTGTTCCTCGTTAACTCGACATGTAGCCTATCAATAACACGGCCTCGCGAACGTATCTGCACTATCTTGAGGATCGCGCCAGGGATCCTATTACACCAGGAGCAATCAGAGCCGCATTCCTCCGGCTAACCAACGCTCTCGCGGCGCGAGAGCCGGTGTCGTCATCGAGTTTTCATAAACGTCACTTTTCCTTTCCGTAGTTCGATTATGCATATCCGGCTTAGCAGAGGGTAGACCGAAGCAGCATCCGCGCGGTAGAAAATCCGACGGTCGCGAAGAGACAGAGGGTAGCCGAGAAGGGTCCGTGGCAGGGAGCAAGCGAGAGGCTCAGATCGGGGTGGTTTGATATTAAATCCCGGTGACTGGCGCGGCCTAGACGAGACGAGAGGTGACGAGAAGCCTCGCAACACCAGATGGTACTGACGTGCTGAGTGACGTCAAATTAAAACACGTAGCACTGACGCGACGATTCGGCGACATCCCATACAACTCCCTCCAATCGCTCTCTCTTCGATCCTCCTTTCGGCACTTTCCTCTTTCTACGCTTCTTCATTCCTCTTTCGATCCTCCGCGTGTCTTTCCACGTCGTTTCCATGCTTTTCCGGCTATCCGCTGTTTCCGCGATCATCCGTTTCGCGGGATACAGCGGGACCGGGTTCGATGATCGAAACACGAGATAATAACCGGAGTGGAATTGCGAGATAATAATCCTAGTGTCAGTTTCAAGAGGAAGTAACTAAACAGTGGGATAATTGATAACTATTCGGGTAATCGATACGACGAATATTTGATGTTTACATTGCAGTTGATTTGGAAAGGTGTATTGTTACAGGAAGAACCGGTGGTTTGTTAATGCTAGGTTTACGGGCGTTTTTTTGTATCTATTTTTACGAATAACTATTAAATTTACAGGCAAAGAACACCACGTATTTTCTTTAACAAATAAACGATGAGTTTAATTTGAAAATAATCGCAATATTAACAGACTTCGTATAAGGTAATTAAATTTGTTAATATCTTATAATTGCAGCAATCCACTCCTCAAATTGACGGGTCCCGTAAATCTACTGTTAATGTTGTTAATATTATTAATCCTTTGCACTTGAAGACTTCGTAAAAAGTAAAAAACAGCAACTGAAACACTTCTTGTATTTTTACAAATTTTATTATATTTATAATTATATTTCATATATAATAATATATATATAAAATATGTATAAAATAAACAATTCTGTTTCGTTATTTGCTTTTCTATTTTTGTAAACTAATCTAATGTTGAATAAAATTAATTTTTCAATACTTGTATACGAAAAGACAAGGCAACATGTTCGAGGTGACAAAATAAATAAATAAATAAATAAGAAAATATCTCTACTACCATTAACATTCGTTCGACAATTTATTTTATCGCTGCAACGTGGAATACGAAATTTTCCAAGTCAATTATCGGAAGAGCGAGTCTTTGGTTTTACATTGCACGTTTCGAAAGTCTCCTAATCCTGGAACAGCTCTGTACCGAACGCACAAAGTGCTGCAGAAACGCACCGATAACGACGTGACCGTCTAATTCACCCCTGCCACATGCCCATTGTCCATGAAATACAGAGCAATCCCTTACAAATATCGACCGCGGTCCACCACAGTGCGAATGTATCTCGAACACGATAAAACCGAAACGCGACATACGATCGTCTCCATTAATCGACACTCTGCACCCTGCGATACCGATATTCTTTCACGAAGGCACGTATATATTCACGCGCTGCTTATTTCGTGCCACCATTTTGGCGTACGTAGTCGAAATAAAAATTGCGTTGAAATGAAACAATTGTACCAAATTTATTGGTGTCATCTTAATGTAAAATTATATAATACATTGGAAGTTGTTAATATATAAATATTGAAAATAGCGAATAATAAAAATTGAAAATTAATATTCGGAATATGATATTAGTTAAACATTTGTATCAGTGGAAAATTATATTAAGTAATAGATAATTTGAAAAAAAAGAAGTAAGATAAAAATTATTATATTACAAAAGTATATATGCGAAAGTTGTTATGTATATGTATAAATATCGAAAATACAAAATTACATAAACCTTTAATTTTTACGATGTAGACTGAGATATTAAAAATAAACAAAATTATAAAAGTAAATGAAAAGTACACAAAAATATTCTACTTTCCAAGTTTAACTAATAATAATTCATAATTCTTAAATTTAATTTCAATTTTTAAATTCATCAAACACGCACCTTCGTTATAAAGAAATTCTTAATAAATAATTTGAGGAAAGGTTATATTAAATTTTTTCATTCCAATAATCTAGCTGAGAGAATATCATAATTAATTTAAAAATGTTGATCTTGTAGTAAGAACGTCAACGAGCGGGGATATTGCAAAGCCTTGGAAAAAAGGAAATAGCGAAGATTAAAGAAGGTATTTCATGACGATGCGGCACGCCACTCGAGTGAGAAGCGTGGTGCTTAATTTCGTATAATCAGATTGTGGCGACAAATAGTGTCGTGTTTACACCACTTAATTCAGTTTATTTCGTTAATATTTCTTCTCGACCTCCTATATCCGCCAGGGTTTGCAGAGCTATATCTAAAAGATGGCATACACGAGATAGCTTGACTGCAATAAATGCTACTTGTGTAAGAAATCCCTCCATTGTAATTATTTCCCTCATTAATCCCGGCAAATTTCTCCGTCCATTTAATTATGCAAGCGTAAAAATCTAATTCGCACGTTCTTTGATTAATCGCTTTATTTATTAAACCATCGAAGAATTTAATTCCCGTGAAATATCGAGTTTGTAAATAAATTTATCAAGAATGTTATGGATGAATAAAAGCGATGAAAATTTGAGATTTGAGATTTACGAAGAAATTTTGCAAAAGAAGAGAAACGATTCGCGTGAAATTTATTAGGACGATTAATAAATAATGAAATCTAAAATTTAAAAAATGTTAAAATGTAAAGTGAGAGTATTATTAAAAAGTTGAGAATAATATTTATAGGTAGAAAAAAAATTACGCGAAATTTAATGCCGGCAGGAAGCATACGAAAATGATTTATGCTGCGTACTTTTAATAACAGAAATTCGAATAAAACTAGTAAAAAAAAAGTTTGACCAAAATGAGTTAGACTAAAATTATTAATGCTACGCATTTTTACCAGGAGGAAAGTTCATACACAACTAATTGCAGGAAATAAAATAAGTGGGGCTAAAATTATTAACGCCATGTATTTTTAATAACACGAAAGTTTATATAAAACTGTTTGCAGGAAATAAAATGAGCTAAAGTAAAACGCTATTCAACCAGAATTACAACGACTGAGGTATAACTCCAGAATGAAATACTTCATTGTCTTCCATTTCATAAGTTACAATTGCCACTAAAGAACTTTCAATTGCCATTTTTAATTTCCCAATTCCACTACATTTTCAAATAAATTAATGAAAATTTTCATACAGATACGAATCAATTTGAACGTTGCAATAAATTAATAACATAGTCGAAAGTTAATGCAAATTTCAACAAAGTTACAATGCAAGTTAGTACGAAGTAAGCAACAATATACTTTAATTACAAACGTGAAAATTTCAAAAATGAAATTAGAAAAGAGTGAAATCTGAGAAATTTCCAACCACTACATTATCAGACGAGTTAATAAAAATTCTAATACAGAAACAAAACAAATTAAACGCTGCTATAATTAAATACTTATTACACTTCGATAATTAATATTACCAAAGTTTGACAAATTAAAAGAATTGAACAAATTTTTATTCGTTACATTTTCAGCCAAGCTAATGAAACTTCCCACAAAGATATAAAACAACTTACAAATTACCACAAATTAATGATACGTTTCACAATTCACCCCAAATATTTAAACAAAGAGCAATGTTTGAAATTGCATGCACCAAATAACATTTGCAAAGAAATTAATAAAAATTGCCACGCAAGAACAGAGAATAATTTATTCATAGCATTAGAATATAATTCAAAGCTCGCACGACTACGACAATAACTTAAACAAATTCAAATTCAGAAAGATAAATTCCGGTCAAAATGAAAGCACAAGGATAATAACAATTCCTATGGAAAAATAGAGTAATTTACTCACAGCGGCACGATACATTTCAAAATTAACATTACTCCAGCGATCCAATGAAATTCAGAAAAACAAATTGCCATAGGAACGAAAGGATTGAAAAGGTTTGCAGGATAAATTATGCTCCAGCGTGGATATATAGCCGTGAAACTGAATTCGAACGAAACCGGGATATGCGTTCAAAGATACGCGTTCGAAGCTAAATAAAGAGATATTTAAATAATTTCTGGCGTGGCCGATGTTTGCCAAAAACGTTCGGTCGACGACCGCCAAAAATCGAAGTTATGTCGAAACGCAGCTTTAGCTCGTGTGCATTTGCATTGGACGAATTTAAAAGGCAGGGCAAACAGCCGTATAGACCCGATGGAAAATATTTCGTCGCTACCTGTCGAACGTCATACAAGTGTCTTGACACGCCTGGCAAATCTATGCAACGATTCTCTCTCATTTCCCTATGTGTCAAAGAAAAAGAAAAAAACAGAAAAAAAACATTTGAGGAGATACTGAGACGATATCTGTGATTCCAAGAAAAATATCGCGTGTCGTATATTTTTTCGCCGCTGAGACACATTAGCGTGAGTGTTAGTTTCGATGAGTGACTGTCATTTGTTTTATATATTTGCGAGTGGGGCATAAGAGAGGAGTCAGTTGCGAGATGTGTGCTGAAGAGACGTGTGAGAGACAAACAAAAGAGCAGAGTGCGTAAATAGAGAAAAGCACTTATTATTTACTTATACAAATTTTTATCTTACAAATACAATTGTTCAGTTAAAAGATATATAAGTGCTTCATTTTAAACCCACAATTAGGACCTTGATTATCCGAATTAGTTGGAGAATATTGGTGAAAATTACACCAGCTTTAGTTCAAATAGAGGTACAATTATATAAATTCTTTTATTTTAATTATATCGTGTTAATTAATACCAATTGCATACGCTATATTTAGGTATTCATGCAGATCGATAGTCCTAGTGTTAATTGTACTAACTGATGTGAAAATAGGAGAAAATTTTTAGCAGAATTTTCAAACAGGTTCTTGCCTATGTTAAAGGGAAGTGTCCAACGCGATTTGAACTGCAAAGGTCCCTTTCTTTTCCTGTTGATTTAATTATTTTCAATGAACTTCTTAAAAATGATTTTTTAATTATATTTTGTTTCGTTTTTATAATTATGCTACAGGCCTTTGTTGCAAGTATGCAGATGTGCATGAACCAATTTGAATTATAATATCCACGTACAAAAATTGTAGAAGAAACAATAGAAAATTCGGATGATCGAGACTCTATTATATTACAATTTGAAGTTCGACACAGGAACTTTTGTCACGAGCATTCGATCAAACTAATATTCCTTCTAACTCATTTTTCTTGCGACAAATACGAAAATGTTACTCTGCAATCGAGTTTACGAGGAAATAAGAA
This sequence comes from Euglossa dilemma, assembly GCA_002201625.1. Taxonomy (NCBI): domain Eukaryota; kingdom Metazoa; phylum Arthropoda; class Insecta; order Hymenoptera; family Apidae; genus Euglossa; species Euglossa dilemma. The sequence goes on along the minus strand of NIJG01000036.1, from coordinate 424,972 downwards.
TTTTGTGAAATCGGAACACGAGGCTTTTTTCCTCGATATAACGATGGAACGCGTGGCATCAGGGGAACCCTGATTGCCCCTCGTGCGAGTGGTCGGAATGACTCAGAAAATCCCTGATCAAGCTTTGATCCGATTATTTATCGCTGTCAAAAAGCTTCGACAAAGGCATTCGACCCCTCGAATACCTTACCCTCCCCACCACTCGCCCCTGCTAATGTGCAAACGTTAATCGTATTAAGAGACGTCACTCCATTGTAAACCGATTGTTTGTGTTTTGACACTTGGAGGATCACGAGGATGGGTCTGATAATTCCGTCGAATTATTTCAAGCGAAGGTCCGCTTCGTTTTTCGGCAAATTCGACATCTCGATGGACGAATTATTCCGAGGCTTCCTCACGCTGTTAGGATTTGCTCTACAGGGTGGATCTAAATTCGCAATTCAACCGAGCAAATGGTAATTCTACGTAGAAAAACAGAAGAATAAAATTTTTTTATTTGAAGCTTCGTAGTCTAGAAAATCGATCTTCAATCTTCATCAAGTGCACTTAACCATGGCTTATTGTTATATGGGTGAACTATCGGTATAACAGAATACTCGACGAATATCCAAAATCGATTTGAATATATAAAGCTTCGAACAAACAAATTTTATTATTTTTCTATCGATTTTTTTCCATCACGTACAGGTATCCCTTACTTGGTTGTACTACGAATTCCTGCACACCCGGTATAATATTAGAGCAGGGTGACTTTGAGACCCTAATGGAAGTGAGGGATTTTTGTACAGTCTCTAGAACGTTGGTACTTGCTGATTTTATTATATATATTGAGTCAGTAAATTGACTCGATGACATTGCTACTCACCTGTTTTATTTGCTAATTTATTAATTATAAACGATAAATAAATCGTCGCCCATAATTGCTACACCCCTGCACACGCTTATCCTCTTTATTCGTAACTCCTGACTCTCATTCATACACTCTGAACCTCGCACATCTCTTTAGAGTTAGGTGGGTTAAAAACTGTCCCACCTTTTGCTTGGTTTTCTTATGAAAAGATGATTATGTGCGAAACGAATTCTGCAGTAGGAAAAACAAAAAAAGAAATTCGCATTTCCTGGTGCTCCACTGTCTGCTAAGCGCCAGTTTATTTTGGGAAAAAGATGCGTTTCAATGGCTCTCATTTAAAACATTAATTGCATGATGGGATATGCATGTTTCGCTATGTAATTCCGTGCACCTTCAGTCTTTATTTTCATCAAAATAGTGCGTTTTAAAAAAATATCCCATACTCTATTGCGAACTTTATATTTAACAACCTCTACATGCTTTTACGTATATATACACACGCTTAATAATCACATAGTAAATGAAACAACCTGACACAGGATCAATGAAAAAGGAGACAGGTAACTGAAACAGGAAACTGCGACAATGTGAGGTTTGGAGCCTGAAAAATTATGAATTAAATAAATATTCTCAGTAAATAAAATATATTGGTTCGATGTAACGAAAATATCGTAATATAAATCAAACTAATGATAAGGAAACGTGGAGTCCTTAAATATCCCTCTTGCGAAAGAACGTCTATCACCCCAGTTTGGTATGCCGAGAGTTAACTGTTCCTCAAGTTGGAAGTTTCAGGAACCAACGAGTTAACGTTAATGAAGATATATCGATCTCAGGTGGATCGATTTCATTAGAACTTAAAATGTTACAGAAACAACGATTTATTCCGTATTTTTGATAGATTTACAGTCAGGATTATAGGCTGTTGAGCACTATATAACAATTTAACCCTTTGCACTCGACGATTTTTTAGCTATAGAAGAGTATAAATTTACAGATATTCTGCTATAAAACTGACGCGTTATTTTTGAGTGGTAAATAAAGAATCTGATAATAATTAACACGTAAAATTATTTGACTTCTATATCTCGCGTGCTGTTGTATTTTCTTAAATTTGATATATTAATTAATATGGGTCTTCAAAATTTTTTAATTTTTGCTCTAGAATGCAAAGAGTTAACACGAGACTTTGACGAATGATTTGTTCCAATTATACGATATTAATAGATGTAATTAATTTATATTAAGTCCGTTAATATTGCGATTGTTCTTAAATTAAACTCATCACTTGGTTTTTTAAAGAAAATACGTGGCTTTCTTTATTTGTAAATCCGACGGGTGTTCGTAGAAATAGATACACAAAAAGCGCTCGTAAACCTATCGAATTGGACATCTTTCTTAATATTATTATTTTATGAGACAGAGAAAAATGATAGGTAAATTGTTTCTCTAAATTGTATATAAATTACTATCTCTAAATATAGATTAATAATTCCAGAGACACGTCCTCTTTTGTATTAATTTATCTACACGTCGAATAACCAATAAGATACGTGTTATTCATATAGCACTCGGAATAAAAAACGACTTTGAAACAGTTCCCTGCCAGCAAACACAATGGGAATATGGAAGTTGAGAAAAGAAGCTAGAAATTATAGCGCAGTGGGCCGCCATTAGAGGTATCCTAAGAAAGCCCCCTATAGTGCAGCCAGCCTTCCATTACCATATATGGTAATTCGTAGCAACGTAAAATGCTCGATTAATTTCGATATATTATTACAACTCGAACTATAAACCTACCACACCTGTAACACAAAATGCTCTCTCATAAATAATGAAAATTTAGGGAAAACGATTTTTCTTAAGAATAGCATCTCGGCTTCGCCAATAACTCTACAGCATTTGTCACTAAATACCAAACATATGCAAAAATAATTTTTATAAAAATGGAACATTGGCTTCATCGATCATTCTCTAACATTCGTCGTTAAATACAATAATAATTTGAAAAATAATGTTTCTAAGAATTGTACCTCGACTACATCGACAACCATATTAACATATATATAACCACGAATGTCAAAAATATTCAAACACAATTTTCTAAAAAATGGTACCTCGACTTCATCGATAACTATGGTATGTGTCGACGTATATAAAAGATTTGTAAACATAATTTTCCCAGAAACGGCGCCATAACCTAACCCAATAAGCCTAATTACAGTTCATATTTCAATCTGAACTTATTAGTTTCGGACAATTTCACGACGGTCAATAGGAAAAAATTTGTGAAGTCGTAGCGACGTGTATTAGGTGAAAATTCGAGATGAGTCGGTTATACGTGAGCGATTACGGGAAATTAGCTGTACAACGGTGTCGTTGATCGAAGAACAGCTTGTTGAGCCGAATGTGCCAAGAATCTCGGCTGAGCCCGGTTCGATAATTTGAGAAATTAGCGAGTGAAAGGGTTGGGAGGCGGTAGCGATCGCTTAAAGCGCGACTCGTGTTTGTAGTTAAACGAGAGCTTAATTAGTTTTCGCCAGCAGCCGCCATCAGCTTAAAAAACGCCACGGCGATACGGATCCGCGGTTATTACACTTCGCTACGTTGAAATGAAATTTTAATTAGAATTCGTATAAATTCGTGCGAGCGTTGTCAGTGCGTAATTACCGTCGAACCTTCCGTTCAACTGCGAACGCATGTGCGTGCGGCACTGTCGATAGTGGCGTTTCCGGTACCTCGCGTCTCTGTACCTCTGTAGATCTGAGAAATGTGAGTTGCCGCGAGGAGAGGGATTCGAGGTAACATCGCATGCTCGATACAAAGCTGCCACGATCAAATGACCGGTAAATTAAAAAGGAGTAGAATGTAAAAACGGAAAAATAGACCGAGTAATATTGGAAGATCGATTGCACGTATGTGCATTGAAGAAAAATTGCAAAGACGAGTGACAGAAATGGTAACGTTGAACGCGGAATTTTGAATGAGAGTTTAAAACATGGTCATTTAGGTCACGGTTGATACAATGCGAATACAGGATTTATTATAATAATTAAGGTAATTTTCTTGAATGAATTTAAACAAATATAAAGTATTATCTACCTTGACGAACCATCGGTGTGACAAGAAGATTCAAGACTTAGAGAAGAGACATAATAATTATGACAAGGCTTAGAAGACACTGCAAACTCACACAGGAATCGAGCCATCGCAGTGTAACCATTGCTATCAAGCATATCAATCGACCATCTGCCATTCAAATGCAGCAGATACCACGCCCAGAGGCATACTACAAGATGACATCACCAACAACCCTAATATCACAGAAATACGTACAAAATACCTCGAAGTATCTAAAAAAAAAACTAACTGTGGTAATAATTAACATAGATTTTCATATGTTAGATTGGGGAAAAAATCCATGAAAAGAAATAAAAAAATCGAATTAACAAATTACACTAAATCAAATATACGCCAATTAATAGCAAACCAGATAACTCGCGTCACTTTTGAATTTTGTACAAAAGTAATATATACGCATATTCCTCTGCGAAATCCAGCAAAAAAATTCGTTGAAATTAGTCGAGGTCACATGAAAATTAACTCTTTACAGTCGTACGACATCAGGAAATTATAGAACGATCGAGAAAAGAGAGAAATCTCGCGGCATAGAATGTTTTGCAGAAAGGAAGGTTGAGCCGCGGCGCGTCACGACAGACTCATAAAGGATTCAAGCCCGTGGCGCGAAGATTCAAACCGCTCTCACAACGTGCCCAGCGAGACTTGAAATTATTTCACCGGGAACTCTTCCCACGGAAAGATTCATCGCTCCATGACCGTCGATAACTTCGTGACTGCGACTCTCCATCTCCGGATAACCTCGTTACGCCGTTGCGAAGAACGATTTCCGAGTCGTGACTTTGATCCCCCGGCCGACAATGTTGTTCCATACCGAGTTGGTAATATCGAGCCAGGGGAAAAGGAGCCGCGGCCCCCCGCGTGACGAATAATTAATTTCCAACGCACATATCCGCGCGGCGCGGAATTTGCATTTTATCTGGACGAACGTCCCCGTCCATGGAACTTCTAACGCCCGCGTTAAGGCGCGTAATCGTATTACGCCGGTATACGAAAGTTATGAAATCACCAATTACTCTCCCCGACCCCGGGCCCCGTCGATCAATAGTGGCAACATCAAAAGCAACTACGAATTGGCTACGTAAATCTCACGGTTCGCCCAAGGTTCCGCGTGGAAAGTGGAATCGATGTACTTAGACGAGTTGGTCGGCAAGCAAATAAATTTCTGGTAAGTTGCCAAGCGGTGCGTTGGCCCTCGGGCTAACGGCGATCCACAGAGAGAAAGAGAGAGAGAGAGAGAGAGAGACAGGGAGAGGGGAGGGATCGCGACCAGAAACCGGTATTCGATTATTCGAGTATGCAAAATCACCAGATGTGGAACTCGAATTATTGTTATTTCACCGACGATGTAACCGAGTCCAAGCTGCCTCGCGGATTTTTTCACTTTGTCGGTCGCCACTCGTTAGATAGGGTGGGGGTATTGCTAAGAATCTTCGTCGAGAGGTTGATGTTTGTGGAAACGATATTGGGATGATCGGGTTCGAGATGTTTGTCTTGATAAGTCGGCAAGATGGGTTTAACGTACGGGGTGTCCTGGAAATTTCACCTACCGAAAGATATCGGAAGAATCGAACTTTCGTGTTTAAGGTTTTATTCCCGGGGATCGATGTCGCGGTGATAAGGGTTATTGATGTTTGTCTCGATAAGTCGGCACGGTCGGTCGAACGTATAGGGTGTCCTGGAAATTTGAGGAAAGAAATTGGAAGATTCGAGATTTTACGTTTAAACTTTTATTCGCAGGGATTGGTGTCGCGATGATAAGGGTTATTGATGTTTGTCTCGATATGTCGGCAAGATGGGTTTAACACATAGGGTGTCCAGGAAATTTATGGTAGAAAGAGAAATTGAAAGAATGAAACTTTTACGTTTGAGGTTTTGTTTCCAGAGAATGATATTGGACTGATCGAGGTATTGATGTTTGCCCTGGTAAATTAACTAAATGGATTTGATACACAGGGTATCCCGTGACAAAAGTAAATTCTAAAAATAGAATTTGACGTGTGAGGTTTCGTTTTGAGGAAATAATATTGGACTGATTTATGTTTGTAAATTATCTAAATAGGTTTAATATATAAGATGGTCAAAAATTCGTGGAATAATTATACGTAGGAAAGAAAATAAAATAATTGAAATTTATAAATTTCGTTTAAAGGAAACAATGTCGGTTTGATCGAATTTCGAATATTTTGATTAGTCATTAAGGTGTACTTAATGAACAAGGTGTTTTATGTTTCGTTTATCGAAGAAACAAGTACAAAAATTTGGTTACGCTGACTGTATACCGACTGAAAGTTTCATAGCATGAGTGTTTTATTCGATTACTCGATTTATTCCTTTTACAGCTAATGCATGCATATCCAAACTCCCTTTTTCTCGAAAACAAAGCTGCAAATAAGGGAAAAGACATTCCTTTCCTCGACCCAGTTCTATATGTAAAATCACCACTCTGCTGATTGCGTCGCGATTTCCGGCACCTCGTGCATTTTCATCACATCGATGAATTAAATTTTGTCAAATATTTATCGTCTTTATTAATTAAATAATTCAAACTCATTCCGTCGGCGAAATGATTTATCATTCGTCGTAACCACTCTGGTTAAACGTATTTCATTAATTATAATGTAAATAAATTTAAAAAACATTTCAGAACACAACAGACCCGTGTATAAATACACGTCGTATTTATCGTGCTAATCCGAACGTCACGCAGATGAAGCATTCGATAAGGTACGAAATTACTAAAAATTAAAATTATCGCGATCTAGAAATGCAGAAAGAGAAATAAAGACAGACACAGGTATAGAAAGACAGAGACAGAGGCGGAGAAAGACGGACAGTACGAAATCAGTAGAAATCAAAATTATAACGAATTAAAAACGCAGAAAAAGAGAGGGAGGGAAGGTGAGAAAAAGAACACACACAGATATAGAGGGACAGAGACAGAGACAAAGGCAAAGAAAGACAGAGACAGTACGAAATCAGCAGAAATCAAAATTACAAGGAACTAGGAACGCAGAAAAAGAGAGAGAGAGAGAGTGAGAGGAGACGAGGGAAAATTCAGGGAGCAGAGAATCGAAATCGGGACGGAAATGTAAATGGCGAATTTCTCAGAGGCGATCTTTTTGCGAGCAGCGCCATGATTTTAAACCATGGCGTTAGCACTCGAAGCAAAAGAAATAATTCTCTCAAGGGGAAGAAAAACACGACGTTCACGCGGGGATATGTAAAACGTACGAGCGTGCAGGGGTGAAATCGATAGTATCGAGGAAGGCGAGTGTGGCTGAGAGTCGCCAGTGATATTTTTGCAACGTCGCCATCTCTCCCCACCCCCGGCCGTATCGCCCCCCGCTGCCCCCCGCGTCTTTCACTCGTGGCTGCTTTCCGCGTGACTTCGCGCTTCCTCCCCAAAGAAACTTTAATCTATCAGATTAAAGGTTTTTCGTCCCACGGACAGATAAATGTTTTGGCGTGTACACGCGGAAAGATTTACACAACGCGAGCACATCTCGCGATAATTTACGCACTTGTTTGTGCCAGCCAGCCTCGCCGTGTGTTTCCCGGCAGGATTTAGAATTGGAAGGAACATTCGCTTTCATCTTCGCTGCCGCTGTCGGCCCGAATGTTTTCCAGATTTGACAGGTGCGGAATTCTTTGTTCCCCACGATGTTACTAAAAATGGTTGCTTTCGTTTAAGAGGGGCAGCAGGCTCAGGTGGTGGGAGTTCGTCGAACTCTTATGGCTAAAAATTTCGAGTTGGTTTAAAATTAGAAATGTTTGTCTCGCGGAAGGAAGGAATTCTTGAGAAATTATCCGGATTTTTCTTCGATAGAATTATTTGGTATTTGCCAAGTGCCAAGATGTGTGAGTATGTGTAAGGGAAGGAGGGTGAATTACGTGTCTTATGAGAAATGAACCGCTATCAGAGAACGAAGAATCGAACTAATTATTATTCATGTTATGTAATTTAAATTTCAATTATCCAGAAGGAAATAGGGGAAGAATTCCTTTCGCGGGTATTAATCGATGAATCGATTAAGGAGATTCGAACTTTGAGAATGAAAATTGCAGGTTTTTACACAGGCACTGAAGAAATGTGGAAATTTGATCGGAAAAAAATGCTGGAGTATAAAAGTAGCAGAAGTTGTAGAAATAGAAACGAGGAAAAAAATTGTTAATAAAATTTTGTAGATGATTAAATCGAAATTGAAATTAGGATAATCAGTTCCAAATTAGTGTCATATTTCCACCCAATTTACAATATGACTATACTTTCTTATAAATAAATATGAATAAAAATCACTTGAATGTAAAAATATTTACTAATCTCTTTACGAAATATAATAAATTTAAATGTCAAAAAATTCGAATTGACGAACGATTTCCATTAATACAAGTATGCAAGAGAAATATGGGTTCGTGGAGCTACCCCTTGGATATCCACGTGACGACTGCAGACTCAGGAGTCCTAGGATTAAGCATGTTTACTCGTGACGATGGGAACTGATTAAATTCCTCTAAATTTTCCGAGAAGACTATGCTGTATATCGCGAAATTAAATAAGATAAAATTATTTCCATAATTACAAATATTCCATACAAAGACACTTAAAATAAATACTCAACTTTATCTTACTCTAAACCAACAATTTCAAAAGTATTTTATCGTTACGAAATTAGAGAAAATTTTTATCAGTGTGTTCTGTAATATTCTTTTTCTGATTAAAAACAAAAGAAATAAAAAGAAACGAGAGAACACTAGTTCTGAGTTTACTTCTGAGGCTATCACAGGATCTTAAGTATATACACTTTGCTTCTTCTCTAACACGATTCGTTCCACACATCCCTTCACTACCCTAATAATTATTATCTTCCGTTATAAAATCTAAGAAAAATCTTCATCAGCTTCCTCTATAACATTTCCCTACTAATTAAAAGGAGAAAAAAACAGTGGTTTCTCAGAGCAGAGCGCCCCACATGCTCTTAAGTGTTCTTTGCTCCTTCCCTACACTCTTCTTCCACGCATCCATCTACTATTCTATTATAAATAATAACCCTCGGAAGTACCAATGCAACATCCTCGTCTAATCGAAAAAGAGAAAGAAAGAAAATACAAAAACCGATAACAGTAGTTACAATAGTAATTGAAAATTTACCCTTTGCACCCGATAGGCGATTTAATTACTATTTGATAAAATTCTGAAGATCGATATTAACCCTTTGCACTCGAAAGGCGAGTCTCAGTCGCCATTTAATCGGATTCTCCAGATCGATATTAATTAATTTATCAAATTTAAAATTATCCAACGTTGCGTAGAATATCGAAATAAAATAATTGTATGTCTTAATTTGCAAACGATTTTTTAATTACCGTTTTGAAAATGTCATCGACTTTATGGGAGAAAGTTTTCCAATTACTACTTTTCTGTAACGAAAAGATCATCGAGCGTAAAGGGTTAATTAATATATTAAATTTAAAATAACGTAATAGCGAGTGGGGTATTAAAAATAATTTAACATATTATTTGGGGTATTATAATTAAATAACTAATTCATATAGACCTTTTTCTGAGATTCTTCCACGAAAATGGATAAACCTAAGCTAAATCATTAGAAGGCGAAACCCCTTTGTTCATCCCTAATATAGCTATCCGACGAAAACGAAAAAAGAACAAACATACACAGACAATACTTTCCAAATTACAAGAACCTTCCACAACAGCGGATATACCTAAGATCACTCGTTTGAAACATAGTGCTCTCTGGTGTTCGCATCCATCCGTGAAACATCCGACTTCCTCCCCTGTTTTCATACATTTCCATTTCCATTTTCCCCGAGATCGAAGCACGAATGGCAGAAAAACTTGCCGAATTCAGTGGCGCGAGTTTTAACGAAACGGCAGTGGTAACGATAGAGAGGAAGGTTGCTAAAAAGCAAGCAGAAAAAGAGAGAGAGAGAAAGAGAGAAAGCAGTGTCGAATCGAGTGGAGCGGAGAAGACGAGACGAGACGAGGCGACGCGTAAAAAGGCCAGAAAACGATTTATCTTTTGCGGAGATACGATCGCAACGTGACTCTGAATCACGAACCAACTTTCTTGACTTTTCTCGTTACGTGAATTCGCGGGACGAAGAAGCACGAAGTTCGCGGCTGCTAAAAGACGAAAATTCTTTAGGCCAATCGACGCGAGCCCGGTCCCAGACTGGATAACTGAAATACGTCAGTTGCATAGCGAATGAAACTGTCAGACAAAAACTGGCCGCAGTTTTCGCGGTTCTGTGGAATGAGAAAAGTTTCTAAGCTGGTTAGAGCTGAAAGTCATTCGGTCGTACCGTAATCCCTGGGTAATGCGAGTCATTCGAGTGTGACCCAATTGTCTTCGCTCTAGGACCGGCTACCACCACTTTCTCGAATCAATTATGCTTAGTTAATATTCTATACCGGTTGTGCTGCTAACTTTAATTTCTCCAGCCATCGGTGGCCTGCAAATTCGCTCCACGAAAGCTGCACGCTAATTTCGCGTTAGGCTGAGCACCCTTTTTCACTTGGGTGCAATGGTACCTATTCTTCGGTCAGTGTTGACATTCGTGGTGTCGGAATGACGGTGTTTGCAAGGTGGACGATGAGTTATGCAAATTTTTCACGTGTGGTTTCATGGCATATACGTGTGTATAGTTAACTAAGTATCTCTTGTGAGATGTTTGCAGAGTGCTTAGAGATGTTTATGATCTTTTGCTTAATTTAGAAGACGATTGCATTGAAGACGTGATTTATTTGTTTAGACATTGTATATTTTTGTAATGAATACGTATGCACTTATGGTTATGTGCTCATTGGTTGCAGAGCGTTTGGAGAAGCTTGAGAAATATTCGAATGTTTCTGATTGCTTGTTTAATTTGTAAATTGATTATATTATATCAATAAGAAGTAAACTAATACTAACTGTGTGTATCTAAGTATGACTAGGTATAGTTGTGGAATGTTTATTCACGTTCTGTATATGTTTGACTGCTTTCCAGTTTAATTTATATTGCAATCGTGCAAACGAGGAAAGAACATAATTATTATTGCTAATACAAATTGTACATTTTTATAATAAATTTGTATATACATCTAGGTGTGCTGTGACTGTACAGTGATTAGCGTTTTCAAGTTAAAGACGTGTGTTTGCGTATTTAACAAACTTCCATCCGAAATTTTTTGCGAATATTTTGATACGATTTCTGATATGTTATGATTGGATATTTATACGCGGTGAATGTTTGCTGGAAGTGGATGTGTATTGGGTCCATTTGCATATTATTACTGGTAACGAGCGTGTCATTATCTCGCAAAAGTGCATTTATGGAAATTGAAAATCGCGAGTAGAGAAAGTGATGGAATTTGAAAATTTTCCAGTGTAGTGACAATTTACCGTGTATTATGAAACGTGTAATATACAAATACAGTAATTTGTGTTCGACTAGACTATGATTTAAAATTTCAAATATTTTATCAATATCTCTGAATACTTCTACATGAAATTTTTATCAAAGATAATATTATTTTTGTTTAAATTCAATATTATTATTATTAATATAAAACACCACGACTTTTTTCCATCTGTTCCAGTATGTTCCATGATGTATACGAAATATTTGAGATTAACATATTTATCTTGTAATATATTACACGTTACATTACACAGATATATCGTAAAATATTTCAATTGCTTTTTCTGCCTGTTTGCAGTACGTTCTACGATGCACACAAGATAAACACTTTTATCCATTTTCATGCGCCACGCGTTACATTATAGGCATAAAATATTTCAATCAACATTTGCAGATTTTTTTCTCCCTCATCGCACCTTACATTACGGCAATGAGATACTTCGAGTCGATATCTCGGCAATTTTTATTACTCGCATGTCAGATTACAGTGTAGATTAGAGGCTTATCGCGAGACGTGGAAGACTGTCGCGGTGCAGCGAGGCTAAAAGCGGCATTTTTCGAAATCGCGTAATAGACACTTAGCGCATGTAAAGGGTTTTTCTCTTGTTAATGCGGCACCGTAATTTGAAAGAACAATGTTAAGCACCGCAATACCACGGGGATATCGTGATCTAAAAAACCTGCCTCTACATATACAAAAAGTAATGAAACATCAAGATGATGGATGCTCCGCGCATTATTCGTTGGTTGCAAGAAAGAACTCCCATAAAGAGTTTCTCAAATGTGCTGGAACGGACACGGAGTATCTTGTACCGCGATCAGATCCTTCCACCGGTTTAATCCTTTCCGATCTTCAAAAACGCCGGGAATATGCTTTCTAAACAGTAATTACACGTTCCATGAAACGTATCCACGAATCGTTAAAGTAATTCGATAGGTTAAGAATTTTAATCGTATCGGTCATTAGAGAAATATAAGATTACGTTCGCGGCAATGATTATTAGCTTCGTTTCAAGTGGCTTTCGTTTGAATAGACGCGGAATGTAATCCCATAGAATGCAGACGTTTCAGAGGTAGCTGTTACTCCTGACGCAATTATTGTTTATGGGCTTTTCGCATTTCAGGATATCGGGGCATTAAATTACACTGATGGAACTGTCGTTAAGATGCGAACATTATGTTCGGATAATTGATCGTTTAATAACGCAACAAATGTACCGTAGAATGATACTATAAAATATTTCAAGAACAAATTCGAAGTTACTTAAAAGCAGAAGTTATATATTAAGCAAATGACTACTAAGAAGAATGCAAAATATCCGAAGAAGTCACAATATGTCCCTTTCTTGTATTAAAAATTATTGTTATTGACACGTGGCGCTTGATACTTCGCAATACCTAAACAACCACCAAGATTATACTATCTAGACATTATCAAATTAAAAAAACACACAAGGAAAGAGAAAAATAACAAAAATAACTAAATCCACAGATTCAAAAATTTGCTATTTCTCCGACCAAGCACCGAACACCCAATTTCGACTGCCGCGTTTACCCAATTAGCCCAAAATACTGAAACACACTCGACGATACTTCAACTCTCGTCAAAACTAACCTCTGAAACTGTGGAATCCGAAAAAAGAGATGAAAAACGAAGAGCAGAAGAAAATAAGCATCGAGTATAATCCCATTATCCCGACAGGAAGTCCATTTTGTTGCACATCCTCGATCCATGGCGGAAGATCACGCGAGCAGGGGAATCTAAATTTTTGCGCATAATCACAGATCGAGGGTGGAGGAAGAGGAGACACGAAAATGTAGTTTCGGCGGGACGGAGAACGCGAGTTAGCCTTGAAGGCACAAAGCCTTCCCCTGGTCGTCCTAACGAGCACACCAGCCGGTATCGTATTTCACGGGCTGGTGCATGCATAGTAAAGCTTATTAATTCCATTTAACGGGCTTAAGTCTGGCTCTCCCCTTTCGTTGGCCAAGTGGATCGGGAATACGAGTAGGTATACTGGAAGAAAGAGGCCGAATCGGCCGATGTTGCGATCAGCCTACCCACAGCGAGCGTGAGAAACGAGCCGAGCAGAACACTCTGGAACGAGCAGCGAAAGAGGAAAAAAGAAGAACGACCGGCGAAACGGAGGAGAAAGAGGATGAAGACGACGGCCTGCTGTGTGTATACGCGAGCAAAACCAGGTATCCCTCGTTGACTCGCCCACCGAACCTCCACGTTCCCCATTTACGGCAGCGAGCAGACGCGCGTTTACGACCTAACTTGCTCCGATTTAGAGCTTCCTATTAGTTCCTCTTTTCTTATTCCCCGGTCATAGCCTGGCGCGATCGCCACGCGATATTCCTCTTGGCCCTCGACTAGCCGAATACTCGCCGGCTCCGCTCCTATCCGCTCCGCTCAGGCTGACGACGAAACAGGCGCAGGACGCGAGAGAGGAGCTCGCGTCGGTCCCGATTGTCATGCAAATCCCGCTTCGATCCTCTTTCCTTCAAATACTAATTAACTAACTCGATCACCGACCGACTGTCGAACCTGATTGTTTCCAGATGCTAAACGACCGAATTTTAAACAAACATCCTTTCCAAGCAGCAGCTAGCTTTCACCCAGACGCCCAGGTATCTCTGTTATGGCCATTCCCGGGACCCAACGGTCGCCATTGTTTCATCATGGCGGCACAAGTTTTTGTTCATCCGACTGGTCGTGGTTTTACGCCTGATCGAGCTTTCGGACCCTCGCTCTTCTTCTTTTCCAGGATTCTCGCTTTTAATTATTTCCCCAATAACAATGATACTTTGATTTTTTCATTCCACGACAGATCTGTAATTTTCCTTCATTTTTATTCACGCTGCAACGAAATATTAAAAGCGGAGATCGAATCGATAAGACGGTTTTTTAAAAGTTTCCAAGTAATCGATGACAAACCAGACCTGTATCAATTGTTCGATATTTGCGAGGATTGTCTAAAAATCGAAAATTGTTAAGGAACAAAATTATTTTGATAACATTAACATAAAGATAATAAAAGAATAATGAAACCTGACAAAAAGCAGACCTGTACCAAGGTTCGTGATTGTTTGATATTTACGAGGATTGTCAGTTTCGATTATTCAGCGGGTGTTTTAAGTCACCTCGCGAGCAGAAAAGGCGTCGAACTTGACGACTGCTTAATAACCTCTTTAGAATTCGAGAACATCACGTGCGATTGCTCACCCTCGGAGCAACGGACCTAATTATAGGGACCTTGCCTACGGATGAATCAGTGACAGCGCGTAGACAAAGGATAAAGACTCTGCTCCTGATTCGCCAGAACACGTCCGATTGGACAGAGCCCGATTCGCTTTTCGACGATCTGATAGATCGTCCCGTAATCGAAAGTCCTTTCGAATAAGAACAGCTTCCGACAGATCCAAAGATTCAAATTTCAGGATCAGGAGACTCCAGTGGAACCCTTGGAATCACTGAGCCGATTGATCTTTCGAAACACGTTGACCTGAACGAAACTTGACATTATCCCGGATTTTATTTGGATTCGCTAATTAATCTCAGTAGAACACGACCTGGAATATGGAAGGATTGAATCGTGTGCTTGTAAACCGAGACTCGAAGATATACGTGTTATTTGATCGAACCAATCGGATAGGACATCCACTGCTTCCAGGTTCTACGTATAGGATACAAATTTGAATAGAATGGGGATATTGGATATTCAAGTATTCCACATTCGCATTAGCTATTCAGGACTTCAGATTTAAAGATACAAGAACATAAGTACGTATCCAGGAACAGAGGGCAGAAACGAAAGGACATTGCACAGGATGTATTTCTAAATACCTGCTACGTTTTCTGATAAGATTTAGCCCTGCTAAGATACCACACCTCTGTCCATCCTCTAAATACAGGTAACCCTTCTATAACACGGTAGATGGGTTCCTAGAAAATTTAATGTAGCGTGAAACCGTGTTATATGAGACCCAAAGCCAGTAAAAAAAGGATTACGTTCTGAAACCTTAATAAAAACAAACATTTTTTTTTAATTCCACAAAAGCAACTTAATTTTTACTAAAAATATAAATGTGTCTTCATTCCAATCAAACGAAGACGTTTTTTTGGCTAAACGATATCACCTTCACTTTTAGAACCATTTTCATAAAAAATCTGTAATTTTGATTAATTATAAAATTTGATTAATACCTTGTAAGATTATTTGATTAATAATCTTACAAGATTATTGTAGATTTCACTGATCTTAATACATTCGATAATTTGTTTATACATTTTCGTATAAAGCCACTATAGTTCATTATTCCTCTTCGTCGTAATTTTAAAGTAATTCAGTTTTTAATATATAATTAATATTGCTAAATAAAAATTATATCATCTAATGCTATAGAAGTACAGTGTTGTACAAAGGTTTTCGTAATTTTTTTATCGTGTTAGAGCGAAGCATGTTATAAGACTCCGTGCTGTAGGGGGGTTACCTTACATAAATCGTTCCACACGTGTATCATAGACAGAGAAAAACCTTGGCCATTTTGGTTATCGACGGAAGACCTGATTCAAACGAATTGCATACACGAAGACAGCCGTTGTTCATGTGTGGTGGCTTTTCTCAGTATGTAACCTAATAGTCGATTGAGCACCTGAGTATTAATGAAGTGCACTGTTTCTGCTTATATGCTCTCTTTATTACACGGTTGGATGATTGCGAGTTCCGATGATGCGTTGTGTTCGATGTCGATTTGTGTCTTTTGCGTTCTAGTCGATGTCTGATGATGTTCTAATGTATTCTGTTCAAGGTCATTTGATATCCTGATCGAATTTATTTCGATTGGTTAAAAGAGGATATATGTGGAACAAAAATAGAATTTTCTATTTGGATATGGGACGCTGGATAAGGACTTTTGGTTGAGAAGTAGGACGCTGTCACAGAAGTCGCTTTTTGCCTGTTCAAACCTTCAGTAGGTCATTCACACGTGGGTCCAAATCCGTCGAATCGGATTGTTGTAAATTTCTGTGCTTATATTTAGCTATACTGTTTGAGGCATTGGATTTCAGAAAATAAAATAGACCCATATAACACGGAAATTTTATTTGCTTTTAAATTAAACAAAATTGGTACTTTTTATGAATAAAAGTATCGTATAATATAGAAACATGAAAAGATAATAATAATTCAATTGAATTTATTACAGATTAGAACTAAAATATTAAGTCGAATCATAAGTAACTTCCGATGCAGATAGGTAAAATTTATTCTTCACATATCCACTGTGAGTTTTTGTTTTCATTATACAGATGAAGGTTCGGTTAATCTTCTGTCAATTGTTTTGTGTGGTACACGTTACATTAAACTGTTATTCTTAACCTCTGAAACGAAGAATGAGAAAGTGCATATTCGTCGTGTAATGCACTGGAAATTAAAACAAAGGAATAGCGCTAAGGCGACAATTGAAAAAATAGTCCCATAGTCCCACCGTGCTATTGCAATATTTCTAGGTGGGTCTAAAAATGTTCCACCGTGCATTAGCATGCCACAAAAAGGTGTAACATTTTTAATCCCACGGTACTCGAAAGAGTTCATCAGTTAGGACAGCGGGATACGTCTAGCCGTTGCTAGCTAGTAGCATGTTGCCATCGCAACGCGAATAAAAGGACAAAACGACTACACACCCAATAGGGATGCAACCGAGTAAACAGGAAAAAGCGAAGAACCTTCGGGAAAATGAGTTATTGCATCCGGAACATTGATAGTCTATCTAACGAGCCCGCTCGTCGTACCCTTAGACAGTTAACAGGCTGCGAGATGCCACGATAACGCCCAAGTTCCCAAGATTAACTGATACATCAAACTGCTATTGGTTTTTACCAGCTCGCGCCATATTCCAGCGATTCTCCTGGAAAGCTCGGTCACGTGACTCGGGCACGCTGCTCGCCTCATTGGCTGCCCTTGATTTAGAGCCTAGCGTCACAAGGATGCGATAGCGGAGCAGGCAACGGTTAGCTAATTGGATGGAGGAAACGCAAAACGATTTCCCGGGGCGATTATAACGACCTGGTGTACTCTTGAAAGGAACAGCTTCAACTGGACCACGTAAAACTGTATTTAACACGTTGAACTTTTCGTTCGGGCGAACTTTTCGTTTAGGTTAGTGCGCGTGGATTGACAATTTATTCTTCATTTGGTAGATGATGGACAATGAGATGTTACTGATGACAGTAACAAAACTAAAAAATAAATGTTACCTAGTATCACGCATTTTTCACCTTGCCCTTTTTCACCGTGGCCGTACTAAGGCCCAGGTCAGTTGCAAAACCCTAGGCAATGCGATAGGCCCTAAGGGACACGTTGAAAAGCGTGAGTGTAGTGAGAAAGGGATATAAAAGAAGGAATACTGTTAGAGTCAGTCTCATAATTAAAGTATTATAAAAATATTTCGTCCGTTTATTTTATAACAATTTTGACAGCTGAAACGCTATGAAATCAAGACAGATCGCTGCTGTGCCTCAAAGTATCCGAGTGTTTGCGATATGCCTCTCTCTGTATAACGTTTAATTTGCAAGTTCGCAGGGAAAACTGTCTCGTCTATTACCATCTTGCGATT
Source organism: Euglossa dilemma (assembly GCA_002201625.1). Lineage (NCBI taxonomy): Eukaryota > Metazoa > Arthropoda > Insecta > Hymenoptera > Apidae > Euglossa > Euglossa dilemma. The sequence continues at coordinate 406,935 of NIJG01000036.1, read as the reverse complement.
CCAATTATCCCTAACGTTGGTCGAATTGGCGCAACGAAGATATAGGGTGGTCCTGTTATGCCCCGAGTTCGAACGGCCCGTAACATTAGCACCTTATCTTCGTTCCTCAGCCAAGCGGTGAAAATAGTGTCTCGAGGAGGAAAAAAGATAAAGCGCCGGGGCGAGGGGAGCGAAGGGAGAGGAATTCTTTGCATCGGAGCGAGATCGTAAGCGCGATTCTTTAGTCGGCTAGTGATTTATTCGAAGCGGAGCCGGGAGTGGCAACGAGAGGCTAGGGTTCTTCGCGGTTGCAGCGAGACTGGATCGTAAACGAGCCTGGTGGGGAATCATCCGCGGCGGGAAGGAACGGGACCATAGTTCAAAGTAAAACGTGGCGTGATACCTCGCCACGGTGCGTGACTATTGCCACGTTCAATCCACCGTACAACCCTCGTGCATTGTCATCTATCACGGGACACTGTCACTGTATTTTCGCCAACTGATTCATACGAAACGGTTACCTTGACAGCATAATGATGTAACTCGGAATTCGTTTGCGGAGAATCGCTCCTTTACCTTTATGCCCCCGGTTCAGATAAATGGCCGCTTTTCACGGAAGGATAAATACGCTTTTTTTTCCATCGAGGGAGAGGTCGTTCGGAGAGCTTCGGAGAGGATTCGGAGGTGTCCCTCACGAGTGGACGGTCTATGCACTCAGAGAAATACACGTTATTCCGAGTATTGATCGATGATTCGCTGCAACAGGTTCTTTAATTGATCTTTAAGATCGTTTGCTTTTTTGAAATTTTAAATTTGAGAGGACCTAGGAGAGTCTCCGATGAGTGTAGAGTCTATTGATCGATAGAAATATGTATTACTTTTGGTATCGTTGAATAATCTGTTGCAATAGATTCAGTACTCTTTTAGATCGTTGATTTTTTTTTAAATTCTAGATTTGAGACGACCTAGGAGTGTCTCTGACGAGTTTACAATCTATTGACTGAGAGAAATATATGTTACATTGAGCACTGTTTAATGATTTACAGTAACAGGTTCAGTAATTCTTAGGATTGTGGGTTTTCCTGAAATTTTATGTCCGAGGGAACCTAGAAGTGTCTCTGACAAATACACGATCTACGAATTAATAGAAATACATATTATGCCGGATATTGTATAATAATCTGCTGCAATAAGTTCAGTAAACTTTAGGATTGTTGGTTTATCTAAATTTTAAAAATATAATATTACAATAACATCATATTAGGAACGATTACAATACAGTAATAGTATTCAAATAGCTGCAAAATTTGAAACATATACATTAATCATTAATACTTTAAAAATTTATTAACAATTACTGCCTATTGTTACGTGCTACTTGTCACTCGATCCGAAACGCAATTCCCAGGCAACCAACAACCCCAAAAATCCCTAGGATAAAAAATAAATCCGTCGAAAAAAAACAACTATCCAAAACCCAAACTCATTATTCCACGGCACGCCACGGTTCCCGTAAATTACAGATAAATCATTGCTAAACTAACTATTCGTTCAACCAATCCATCACTGCCCCGAAAGTCCTGTGTGCGTAAATAAGCTCGGACCCTAAGCCGCGACACTTGGTGGCCGTTTGTTCTCACGCGTCGTCGCATACCAGCGAGTCCGGAGGTCACAGCGAGACTCCGAAAGAAAAATCGCGAAACCTAAAGGTAGCAAGGGACGAGATAAAAGAAAAGGTGGAGAAGGGCGAGAGAAGCTATCGCGAGCTCCTCGAGCAAGGGCGCAACGAGGGCTCGGCTACCAATTAGGGGTGTCACCACCTGACAGATTTGAAAGATCGCATTTCCTTTTTCTCAATTTCTTATAGCTCGAAATGCGTAGAATGCCTACTCAAAGCGATATTTCAAAATTAGAATATTTAACGAAGTTCTAGGGAGAAACATTCGGACAGGTCGTGTCAAAATTTCTTCCACGTTTTTCTGGAAACAATTCAATGAGTTCAATCTGAAGTCTCCGAAATTACACATCCGAGATATTTAAAAGTTTAGAGAAATATTCCGCATAGAATTTTCCATAATTTTTCTAAGTTAGTTATTTAATTTTCTATAGCCTTTTGAAGTAGTTCCTTTCGCACAAAAACGATTATTTCCTGTTGAAATTGCAACCATCTCTAAAATTATTAAAATTTTTAAAATCCGGATTGGAATTTGTTTTAGATAATAGTTTCTAGTTTACGAATCGATGAAATTCTTTTATTTTAGACGTTTCAATTCTTAACAACTGTGACGGCCAGTCATCAATGTTTTATCGGTAGGTCGCAATTTTGTACGACTTTTACTTTAAAAAAATTGCGAAACAAAATTGAAATTTGCATTTATATTTACCGATAGCGTGAAAAATTGGTTAAACTTTCCTATATTTTAACGAGTCAGGGTGGTGTCTGCAGTTAAGATGGCGCAACGTATACCGCGGATCCACGTGTTCTTGATGGAGAATGGTATTGCTGGAGGAATTCGAAGCGTGGTTCGACCTCAATACCGCGTCTCTTCTGGGCATTTTTCGCCGTTGGACGACAATGGTAAATCGAAGACGCTGAGGACGCCTTTTGAAAGGAATATTATCATTCGAGAATTGATTACGGGAGATAGGAGATGATTGGAAATGATCGTGAAGGAATTTTTGCTTGAATCGGGGGCAATGGGTTGTTATTTACCGTTTGTATATCTATTTCTTGCTTTTATGGTTTTTACGATCCTATGGCAATAATTTGCAATACATGCTAGAATTGTTAAATTCTCTACTTCAGACATCACGATTTTACTTTCTCCCCAGGTTCCAATTAATTTCCAATATTTAATACAACTTTAATTATTTTTTATTTTTTACCACAAATAGAAAAATGTTTAATACAACCTCGATAAATTCGCTCTACCCAAAACTAAATATTTCAAAAACATCTCTTATGAACATTCGAAAAACTTGTTGACTTTTCTCCAATTTTAATCGACTTTCAATATTTAATAGAAACCCGATCAATTTTCTCTCGCTACGAGTAAAAAAAAATCTCTTTAAAATATCCAAAAACGTTCTCTCGCCTTCCTTTTCAGTTTCGAATTAATTTCCAGTATTCGTCAATATTTAATAGAACCTCGATCAACTCTCTCGGTCGGGGAATAAAAAAATTGGAGGATCTCTTGAAAACGCTGGAAAAAGAGGTTTTCAAATCCCTGTGGTCCATCGGTGGAAACCGTAGTTCGATCTTTCACGGTGCCATAAAATCGCTTAATCCCTTCGCGTGACCTTTCGCTTCTCCGTAGTTCCTCAAAATATCCTTTCTCTTTTCATCCAGCATTTTATTGCAGATTCTTCGCACACGTGGCCGATGGCAGACATTTAACCACGCTGCCAAATCCCCAGCGCATACCGCGTGGCTTCTCGATATTCTTGTGTGCACGTACGTGAAGGCACGTACACACCGGTCGAACGATATATCGCGGTAGACTCGGGCATAGGCAGCTAGGTATTTTTGGACCGGCCCGGGAATACATGTTTTTCCATTTTTAACGAATCACCGTTGCGAGAACGGAATAAGAATGCCGGCAAAGCGAGAAAAAACAACATGAAAGTGAAATTCGAACGAGGATATTGCGAGGCATTAAAATCTACAAGTTATAGCCGCCTACGTGCTTGTTTTGAATAAAAATGTCCCGAGACTGCGGGGGTGGGTGGGCCCGGGGCTTCATTTCGTCGAGCCGAGAATTGGTCGGAGGACCAACGTGAGTTCTAAACACACGCGCACACGTGCAACACAGGCCAAACCAGCCACGTCGATCCGACCAACGTTACAATGAGAAAAATCAACCTGAATCTTGCGGTATGAATGAGTCGTGTATACATACCCTGGCTCATGGGAATATTCCGAATATATATACCTTTCTCGACTGTTCGGGTTCAGGCTACTGTGATTGGTCAAATGAATTTCGAAACTACTCTTTTCTGTCTTTTTAATTTCGTGCGTAACAAAATTTGACGATTAATATCGGTCTTCGTTGTAAAGGGTCGAGAACGTAAATGGGAATAACTAAAAAACACTTTGGAAGAAAATTGCACTTTGAAGAGAAACTTAAGATATTTTTTCAAGGTCATTTTTATACTAGAATCATCGATGTTCCTTTAAATGATATTCTATTAACATTGTAATTAATACTCAAGTTGGTTAAATCTGCGATAGATATAAATATAAATTAATAATTCAGTTTTAAGTATCTCCGCCTAAATATTCGCTATAAAATACTTTTCACAAAAAAAAGTTTATAGACATTCAGTATTTCAGGAAATTTGTATTTATCGTCAGATTCCTTGGTCTAAATCAGGTGAAAGCTGAATCGTTAGACAAAATTAGGTGTATATAAATTCTTAACTTCTGACGCATACCACGATCAGCTCAGAAACAAATTTCTCATTTCTCATTTTCTCAAAACGACTGAAATAAATTAGAAAATGGTATATCAAAGATATAGCTCTAGTCATTTAAAAAACACATAAGGGACGACCTCTGTGTATTTCTTCAAACATCACCAACCATGTCTAACCGAGTTAACGCTAGATTTGCGGACGTTTTTCGTATGCCTATTTTTACGGACACTCGTTAGATTTATCGGTAAAGGAAACCACGTATATTCTTTAAAAAACGAACGATGATTTCAATTTGAAGATAATTACAATATTAACGGACAGAATTATCGTAAATTCGAGCAATCAATCCGTCAAATCGACGAGGCCCGTAAACCTAGTGTTAAAAAAATCCACGCACCATAGACCGGATGAGCCATGAGGGAACGAACGTAGATTCTAAATCGGTATCTCTAATTACACGAGTAATTAGATGCCACATTGCCAGCTCTAAATCCATTGGCCCGATATACCGTGACCCAAGCCACCCCTAGACCAGCACAATAATCCAGCTCTCGACACTCGTTCAGCCACGGAATAATCCACATAACGCGACAGTATCGATTCACTCTCGCCTGGAATTACTCTCACCCTGGCAGCGACATCTCTCATCGAAATAATCACGTAGAAAACAAAACCCTCGCGACGATCCGGCGGCACCCTAACTCGCCCATAGAGAAACCGGGGCGCAAAGGATTCTCTGGGGCGGAGCACGGCAAGGTGGAAACTGTGGAATAGCTGGAGTGGGGGCGAATGGAAGTTCTTCTCGCGCAGGAGGAATTGGCGCGTGCAATTGCAACCGTAATTGGAGCTCGGACATTGAATGAACGTACGAGTGCGGAGTGCGTTCGACACGGTCCGTTGGCCGCGTAATTTTCGTACGCGCCGCACCAGCCTTTCCGAGGGATTATTTTTTTCGGGGCCCCGCTGACTCGTGTTCCATTAATGCCTCGTGTCAACTCCGCGGCAACACGCACTTCAGATGGCGGAAGGAAAGAGCGGGAAAAAGCCGGGGCGAAATGAATAGTCAATCAAGAGAAAAAATGTAGCAGTTTCGCGGGCCGGCCCGCGGCTCGTTCCTCGCTCTGCTTACAGAAACAGAAACCGGCGACGCCGTTGCAACAGAGAGATGTATCATTTGAACGCGATTCATGAATTATTAAAACTAATTAATTTGGGTTAGTTGATTCCGCCAGAATCCCGGTTCACGGTGGTGGGGACAGCGTCAAGGGAGTGGGGGCCTACACGAGGACGCGGAGTGGGGGGACTGGTCGCGGAGTGGGGGTAGAAGGTGGATACGCGAGGGCACCTACTCGGCTTATTTAACCGCTGGCTGTAGCGATGGTTTAATTGAAAAAGTCACGGAAACGAATACACGCGGTGGCACAGACGCGATTCACCAATGAGGATTTTAATTTTTTCCGCTTTGCTTGGTTATTTGCTTTGCTTCTGACATATTCGCTGCGAAACTTTTTTCCATAGTTTTTTGCCAAGTGTCAGCTTTTAGAATATTAAATGCGCTTCTTTGAAATAGGCTTGTAACGAGAGAAGAAAAAAGGAAATGGACGCAAACCGCGCAGTGGACATGATACTAATGAGTTTCAATGTAGTTTTTCGGAGGTGAAAGTAGGTGAAGGAAGTAATTAACGGAAATAATTATGCTCCGTCGAGAGGCGTGATACCGTTTAATTATTCGATAAGAATAATTGGACGAAGCGAAGGTTTACCAGGGCAGTGGAGAAATAATTGTTTGGTTGTTTTTTTTTTAAGGATCGTGCTATTTACGAATGTTTTGGATTAATTCGCTTTCGTGAGAAATAATTTCCAGGTAATATGATCGTTTTTATACCGTCTATTTTCAATGAAATTTAAAGTTCGTTTCGCCTGCTGAGTGTTACAAATTCGTTTGCACATGAATAATTCTTAATTTTGTACAGGTTGAGGTTTCAGCAATCCCTTATTGGGTCACGGTATATTCGAGAGATATAACATTTACTTAATTTGCTGGAAAAATTATATTGGTTCGTAAAAAATGTTTCTACGCGAATAAAATATAATATGTTTATACATCTATTAGCGTAATAACACTGCTGCAATATTTATTTAGTATATGTACTATTAAAATTATATATTTTATTTGGCATATATTAATTCGATATAAATTACTTTTNAAAAAAAAAAAAAGTACTAAATCAACACTCGCTATAGATCGGTAATCTACAAATAATAAATATGCGAAACGCTCGTATCGGTCATCTCGATTAATATTACTACCTCGAATACGGAAAAAATCTCACAACAGAGCCTTTATAAAAATATTTTTACGTTTGCCTTTCCAATTCTTCTTACCACCTACAAAAACATTTCCCTCGAATGAAGATCAACAAACGCGATAATTTAAAAATATTTTATATCAATCACACCAGCTATTCTCCAAAGACTAATTGCCCCTATCCCTCATCCATGAAAATCCCTTTTCAAATCACGTCGCACCACATACCCTCGTCAAAATGAAAATTGTGAGTTGCGGAAACTCGTCTTAAGGATGAGTGGCAGAAAAGGGGAGGAAGAGACAAAACGAGTGCGTGAAATAGAGAAAGAGAGTGAAGGAGGAAAACGCACGACACATCTACGCAACAAGAGCGAGAAGTGCGTGGCAGAAAAAAAAAATATGTGGCGTCTGAACAAAAGGAACGCTGGGAACGCAAACACGCGAGGTAAGAGAGCGTGTAGATTTTTCAATTCAAATGCACAGGGTGATTCGCTGGCTACTGAACTCAAAGGCAGTACCATCCGCAACACTCGAAACTTTACAATTCACGCACAGAAGTATGCCAACGTGGTCGGTGCACACATTCGTCAGATTATCCCGTAAAGATAGACCGTTGCTGTGATGAACAGGTGTCTCTGGGTTCACTATCCAGCGAAACACCCGGTATATTAATCCTTCAAGGAATATTATTGTTTACTTAGTCCACTACAATAATATAATAATACAATTTATAATATAATTTAAGTACAATAGAGAACGTAAATACTTAAAAATAATCAATATAATAATAAAATAAGATAAAATACATAGGAATCTCGATTCACAGGCTTTCGATTCAAAGCTCGTTGATTAACAGAGTCTGTTTATCAACAATCAGTGTTTGTACAATATATGCTTATACATAGCGTAATGGCTGGCGTCGACAAACAAATATTTCGAATGAGTTAATCGGTATTTATATGGCTACATATCGATGCAGCTCAATTCTAAAATACATCAATTCTAAAACCTATTCTTTTTTTCGATAAAAATTTAAGATCACCTGGATTTTTTAAATGGTACCCTATAATTGGATATGTTTATTGCTGATGAAAATACGAGTACAATGACCTATTGTTCCTTGATTTTAGAAATTCAGGTATGATCAACAAAATTGTTAATATCGGAAGTTAATTTATCTCATATGATTAACAATATATTTCTTTGCGTTCCTACAAAATTTTCGAGACATGATTGTATTACAGTAGCACGCGAATTTTCCGTGAATAAAAAGTTGAACCCTTCGCGGACGAGAAACGGAGTTGACGATAGATCAAGTAATAAATCAAGCAATAAATCGAGGGAAATTTTCTGAATTAAAAGATGTGTACAACATCGACGACAATATTAAAATTATCTTTCGTTATATTTCACGCAGCTTTTACACTCAAGAATCAAAAAATTTCCGCGTATATATCCCAAAGGGTTAATATCTACCAAAAAAATATATTTTCCTCGAGTTTCGATTATCCGTCAGGTTCGTCAGATTAATCCTGTTACTCGAGGTCCTACTGGAATTCCGAGTAACCGTAACATCAAAGTCAACGATCGAGCGAATAAACGGAAGAAACTTCACCGTCGATGAATCGTGACAAACGAGTAAAACAAGTGAGAACTGACTGAGGTCGTTGGGAAAAAAAAGCGTCTCTACCGACTGCGTGCTCGAGCAGTTGAATCCAGGAGTATACCCACTCGGCTAACCATGCGTATCCGAAGAAAAATAGGCTAGTCTGCCGGAAGTCTGCGAAGGAACGACGGCACAGGTAAACGAAAGGACACGAAAATGAGAAGTTCAAACGTGGAAAGGCGAAAGAATGGAGAGAGAAGGAAAGAGAGAGAGAGAGACATGCCACACACGTCGCGGCGAGCTCGCCAGATAGCGCCGACTATGATTTAATTAGCGTGATCCGACCTGGTCCCCGAGGCATCCGCACGAGAGGTCTTCTGCATGTCTGTATGCTCCTTGTACACGTATCTTCGCCCTTTTCTCGTTCGTCCTCGTTCCCTGGCTCCGTGAGCAAAACCACTTCACCCTCTAACTATCCTTATGGCACGCAATCGTTCTTTGCATCAGGGGTTCGCAGAGGAGAACGAGGTGGAAAAATTCTGCGCCTAGTTGAAAAATAATACGAGCCAACACGGCAGATAAACGCGGCCTGTTCGTATACGTAACGAACAACTTCTCATTAATGTTGCCGCGTTACGACAAGGTAAGTCACGTCAGACGCAACGCTGATAAATTATGTTCCGCACAAAACAAACGCGGTTTGCTGCTTTAACTGAAAACGTCGGTCTAACTAACCGCGATGAAATATAATTTTCCAGTTTTCCTTTTTCTTTCCGTCTTTTTTTTATTTTTTTTTGTTTTCCCTATTTCCAGGGGAGGGGACGGTGTTTTGTTTTCCTTTTCGTTTGGTGTTTCAGTTTCAGTTATTTTCCGTTTGTTTTCCGCGAATAAACCGAGAGAAATCGGGTGTCTCGCGCGAAACACGCTGCGCGTAAATTGCTTAGCTTCACTTGGGCTTCGCGAAATATCCCGGCAAGTGCTTTTGCTTCATTATCTGGGTTAATGCGAGTTAACGCGATAAAAATGGAATTAGCGTGAATATCGTTGAAGGAAATAGTCGGTGCAATTTTTATTCGAGCTTTAGCGGAAAGGGAGACTTATAATGCTCGCACGTGGTGTGAGAAAGTATGAATTTGGGAATAAAGAACAGGTGGATAGCGAGAATCTTAACGTGGATGTGTAATATCGTGCGAGTGAATGGAAATTATCGGACGTGTGAGAATTAATGATGTCAAATGATACTCTTTGCCAAATTTTCGTCTCGAAAATTACTAAAGATTATTAAAAATTTATTTTTATTATAATTTCATCATTACAACTAAAGATTATTACAAATTTCGATCCAATGAATTCTCGATATTAAAATTACGTTAAAAGGTACGTTTGAAATGCGTTACAATTTTCGAACAATAATAAACTGCAAATAAATGAACTTGTCATACAATGCAAGTACAAATGCAAGTACAAATGTTCCGCAACTTACATCCCTATCCTGAATCACCCTGTACACCGTTCCATTACCTACGATCACCAGTTCCCTTTCACGTGTTATATTTCCAACATTTTATTCGCGTACTTATTTTTTTATCCGATCCCGCTAATGACGTTCGAAAGCAGCAACATTCCAACAGCCGGCCAGCCCCGCTAAATATAAACGTAATTAACGTCGAGCTGAAAAATCTCGCCCTCTTATTCAAACGCGCAAAAATACCGAGAATCGCTCGTAAACTTTCATGTAAAAGAAGCGGGTCAGCGTGCACGCGAAAGAGCCAAGGCAGGATGCAAATACTTCATTAGGCATTGCATTTTCAATAGAATTGCCTCCCCACCCGGCTGAATACCGATTCGACTGCCGCGACCTAACACGGGTTTCCGCTTTCCGTACTTTATACCCTTCGGCTGGAAAAACTGGTCCGTGGAATGGAAAAAAAAAGGAGGAAGGAAAAAAAAAGGGGAGAAGGTAGGGATAAAAAAGAGGGAAAAGAGAGGAAAAAGGAAACAATCGTTTCATTATGAAGAAACGTTCCGACGCGTGTTTAATGCGCGGGCTTTCTCCTGCGCATAGGCGTAATGGGGGGAAAAAGCGGGTCAATTTTTTGAACGAAATGTAAGAGACTGGGTGAAAGAGCGGAATATAGTTCAGAGAAGTTTTGTGTCGTGGTTCACCAAGGAATTATTTTCGCACTGAGAGTGAGATTCGAGGGTTGCCGCCATCGAAAGTCTTTTCCACGAGAGATTAGGCGCGTATTTGATTGCGTATTATCGACAGTTCTGTGACGAGGTTGATCGAGTGCTCGAGACGTTGCTTTGAATATACGAATGTCTTTATCAATTGAAAGGAATTGGCACAATTGAATGGAATATTTAATTTCCTACGTATTTGCACTCATATCCAATGAAACGAAATTCTACATATTTTTATAAAATAAAATATATTACAAAATATCTATAAAATGTCTACAAAAAATTATAATTATTTTCATAAAATTCAACGAAATATAAATTTCTTTCATTTTTTTGAGAAATTTTGAACGTATATTTCTCTATGATATAAGGCTATTCCAGAGAAAAGAATACACAAAGATAAGAAGGTAAGGGGTGACTTCGTAAAATCAAACAAACTTATACTTCCACCGCTATGTAACGAATGAAAATTCCTGGTTGATTGTTATAAGACAAATGGGCCAAGAAGGTTCAGGATCAACACCCAGAAGAAGAATTAAGGGCAACCGGGGATCTTGCAGACAGGGCGAAAAATCAGCGTTGACAGGGATCGTCAAAGGGGTCTGAAAGACGCGGCCCACCCTGTAGGAAATCTGCATGCACCAGTGACGAGGAGTTCTATCGTCAATGGTCAACGACATTGATTACGTCAGTTTACTAAGAACAAAGAGCATTTCGAGACAAAGGAAGATCAGAGATTACTCGGTCGCAAGGGCTCTTGGGCCGTTCCTTTTAAGCGTGACTAATGTACCCGGACACCGAGCTCACGGCTCAGGTGTTTTCCAGGTCCACGATGAGATGCGGCTTGTCCTAACCATTTACGCACGTGCGGCCCCCGAAACAGTCTTCCACCTGCTCGATATAAAGTATCTACCTGCCAGCTGGTAACTGCACTTGCTAATCGCGCCGAGATGCACCTTCGAGACGGTACGAAAGATGAAACTCTAACAAACTCATAGTCTCTACCTTGCCGAAAAGAAATTGATAAAAATCGGAAAAATAGAGAAAAGAATAAAAATCGCAAAAAAATAATAAATCGTAAGAATTGTAAAATAGTATTATTATTTTACTAAAACGGTGAGGAAAGATCTAATTCATAGATTTGTGAGAAATATGTATACGCGAATATGTAAATAAAACTATAGCGAATGGATAGGATACCTCGAAGTGAATATCGGAAAATTTCAACTTTTTCGCTAGTTATTGACAAACAAGAACGTTTTTAATTGGCGAATCGCCGTATGTATGAAAAATATTCGATATCCGATGGAAACGAATAACCAATGTTATATATAAATATGTGATAAATTGAAAGATATTAATTGATAGAATGTAAAGTAAATTAGACAAATTTTATCGAATCACTGTATATTTTGACAATGCCATTTTCAGAAATGTAAGGGTGGAAATATATACTTTTCGTTTTTAGCTTGTTACTTAAAACAAGTCAATGTTGGAAAACAAATTTTGGGGAAAACAACTGATATTTCGTTAAATACAAGAACAAAATATCTAGAAATAAACGAAATCACTAATCCTAACCTTTTCAAATAGTAGAAGACTAATATTATGTCGTAGAATAATATAAATATTAATCCTTTGCACTTGAGAGGTGTGTCTCAATCGCCACTTAATCAGATTCTAAAGATCGATGCTAATTAATATATCAAATTTAAAATTACCCAACAATGCATGGGGATATCGAAGTAAAAAAATCCTAATTTCACGAACTGTAAGTTTCATATTCCTTAATAAATATTAATTCTTACTAAAATAGAATTCTGCAAAATTTTGACTGTGGGATTAATAGGTACATTCAATCTTAAGAAAGTTTAACATTGTTTCAGAAGTAGGTCGATGAAATATTAACATAACTTGATATTGAAGTTGACGAGTATTGAAGTACATTTGCGGAATATCAAACTTATTTCGTTCTCTGCACAAGGGTTTTTATAGAAAAATGAATAATATTCCAAATTAATTATTAGCCCGACATACGTAAATAAATAAATAAATTACTAGTCACAGCTGATGTTTGTCTCAGAAAAAGAATTGGCCACTTTATTCGATCCATTGAGACATACCTGAGAGGCTGTAGAAAAGTGAACAAGAATAAATTGCTTCGCAAGTTTTAGGGTAATGGAAGAAGTAATGGACGGAGATAATGGAAGAAGTAACAAACAAGTTTGAAACCCATGAGATAGAATAAATAAAAAGGTAATAATAAAATGATGGAAGATTCCTGGATTAAAATTCTAAAGATTAAGTGATACTCTTCGTGGAGACACGAAAATAAAATTTCTAGCGATCTTGAAATAAATTTAAGACAAAAGTGAAAGAGTATAATCGCAAGTAAAAAATCTACCAGAAATCAATTTATCGTGAACTGTGCGAACTTATTTTATAAATACCAAAAATTATGTTTGCAAAATAGTAGAAAATAGTATTAACAGATCAAGCTTGTAGAATTAATTTATAAGTAAAAATTAAGTTTTTTATTTGTTCAAATGCAAAACTTACGATGCTTCGAAGAAAGATAATATATGACTTAGGCGACTTTCATAATAATAGATAAAAATTATTGTATTGAGATTATTAGTTAATCTCAAAGTACGTAAATATAGCCAATAATCTGATGCCTAAAATTGAAATTCGTAATAATAAGCTTCTAGAGATACAAGTTCAGACTTTATTCTGAATGTTGGAACATAGTGATTATGGCAGTTCGAAATAAAGGAAAAAGAGGAAGATTGACCTAAATTACAGTAATAATTTGTTCCTTCAAATACTTGTTATCTTTGTTGCTTTGCGAGAGATTAGATAATTTTATGAGCAATATACGATCATTATTAGGTCAACTCATGAGTAATACTATTTTTTGGGGGAATGAACTGTATGTCTAGAGAATTAATCACTGGTATATTTTCTCTTATTTTCAAGAGCTGTGATTTATAGTTTTATTTCATTCGATATATCCTTTTAAATTTTCTATTCAGCTCTCATACACTATCTAGTATAATATATTTGAAGAAATTAATTAAATAAGAAAAAAACGAAAAACATATATAGTAATACGTAAACAGTAATAAAAAATTCTAGATAAATTATCTCACTTTCCAATATTATTATAAGATTAAGAATAAATTATTTTACTTCTAAATACTACGGACAGATACATGAAAATTGTAAAAAATTTCTGTATATATTAGTAAATTAGAGTATTTCACTTTAAATTATTTTATATTAAATTCCTTTTCAACAATTATTCAAAAAAATTAAATCCGAATTAAAGTGTAAAAGAAGTTTTGAAGTAGTCTTTTCAAAATTGCAAAACGAAAATAAACGTACCTATCGAAAATTGCAAAAGTAGTGCGTGATCGCTTAAAATCTGAATTGAGTAGCAGGTCACGTATCACATATCCCATACTGAATCCCATAAAATCGACGTTTGCTATATATCAACGACCTTGAGAAACAAATTTCTACAAACGTTTTATCTCAAACGATGTATGTATAAAATATAACAATATAAAATGACAGACTTTAAAAGTTAGACTGAATAAAATTTATTTTAATTTTTGAAAATTCTGACATAAAAACATTCGAATATTTATAACGTTCTCCATGTGATTGATGTCACTGTTGCAGTCTAAAATTTGGTAAAAATGTAAGTTATTAGAATAATTAGAAAATTATTTAATCGAAAGCTGAAGATTAATAGAAGAATAGAATTCTTATTCTTATTATATGTCAACATGAAAGCTTTCCTTTTGGAAAAAGGTAATACTTTTTAAAAATATTGTCGTAAATTATATAATTAAACTTGGAGAAATTATCAGTTTATTTTGAATTATTACACTTATATTAATATATTTATTTTTTAATTTAAAATT
>NIJG01000036.1:266183-390457 GCA_002201625.1 Euglossa dilemma | reverse complement strand
TTAGAGTATTTCACTTTAAATTATTTTATATTAAATTCCTTTTCAACAATTATTCAAAAAAATTAAATCCGAATTAAAGTGTAAAAGAAGTTTTGAAGTAGTCTTTTCAAAATTGCAAAACGAAAATAAACGTACCTATCGAAAATTGCAAAAGTAGTGCGTGATCGCTTAAAATCTGAATTGAGTAGCAGGTCACGTATCACATATCCCATACTGAATCCCATAAAATCGACGTTTGCTATATATCAACGACCTTGAGAAACAAATTTCTACAAACGTTTTATCTCAAACGATGTATGTATAAAATATAACAATATAAAATGACAGACTTTAAAAGTTAGACTGAATAAAATTTATTTTAATTTTTGAAAATTCTGACATAAAAACATTCGAATATTTATAACGTTCTCCATGTGATTGATGTCACTGTTGCAGTCTAAAATTTGGTAAAAATGTAAGTTATTAGAATAATTAGAAAATTATTTAATCGAAAGCTGAAGATTAATAGAAGAATAGAATTCTTATTCTTATTATATGTCAACATGAAAGCTTTCCTTTTGGAAAAAGGTAATACTTTTTAAAAATATTGTCGTAAATTATATAATTAAACTTGGAGAAATTATCAGTTTATTTTGAATTATTACACTTATATTAATATATTTATTTTTTAATTTAAAATTCTTAATCTTACAATATATATTTGCAATCGTGCTTGATTTATTAATAACATAGTAAAAGATGTGATTTTTTAATTTGTTTTAATGTTATTTAATACCATTTTGAAAACTTACAGAAAGTTGCAAATGATTTTTCGAATATTCGCGTGTAAAACCTAAAACGAGGTAAAAATGAAGCAAATGCAAGCCAAAGGTTTTCTATTTTCCGCAGAAAATATTAAAAATTTTTTAACAAACGCGTTGGAAAAATATTTTTACAAATAACCACAAATATTTGATATGTGTAAACCTAACAGGCAGGAAATGATGCAGAGTAACACGAATAAAAGAGTGTAAAACAAACCGCAAAACCAGCTACGATATACAGTAACAAAAATTTCATAACAACTAACAAATATGGGCGAAAAATTATTTTCTAACAATGACAGTAGTTTTGCATAATAAAATGGAAAATTGAAACGAATTTCGGATAGTCTGAAATAAATAAAAATATTATCGAAAATTTATGGAAGATTTAAGTTGTAAAAGTTGATCAACCTTTATTCAATTAGAAAGGAAGCACGAAATAATTAACAACGGATATGATAAATTATTTAACATGTCTTTATCATTTAGTCCTTATTTAATTGTATTTTGCAACTGTCGATATTTTAAAAAGTAAAAAAATGGAAAAAAACGACTCGTAGCATTTTGCGTGATTCACACCGTAGTATTAAATAATATTTATACTATAGCAATTGAGAAAAATGTTTTAATCCATTAAGTTTAAATGTATCGCAAAATAATTTACAAAATTTCTTTGTAGATCACGTGGTTTATACGGATAACGATCGTACGGAGATTAACAACGTGGCGATATAAAATAAAACGGATTAAAATTTAATTTCAATTTATTTTTTAGCATCGAAAAAAAAAAGGGAGCAATAAAAATGCTGAATAAATCAGATAACATCCTGTCGAAATCAACTCCATGATATATACATGCATCTTTGCCTTCAAAATAATTGATATAATAATTCAAATATCAAAGGTTAAATTCCACCGCATTGGTTTATTTTGGAAAAGTTTCATTAAAATGGTGAATTCGAGTCAAGCGGTTGAAATCATATTTAAATTGGTTTCTCCAATCACTGATACCGGTGCGTGTATTTTATAAAAAGAATCGATTAATTTCATCCTATGCGTTATACGGGTATAATTTTCAGTTTGATGAAATTTACGAGACAGAGATAACTATTAGATTATTTTCCTTTTTAATACATAATGCAATTTTCTCACCGTGCTATTATACAAGTATAGAAGAAATGAAACGGTAGTATAATTTATATAAATATGATATAATTTAATAACATTTATAATAAGTAAATTATTTTAGATTAATATCCCGTATTAATTATATAACACATCAAATTATAATGTTTTTATTCATTGATTCATTTTATTATTACTTCTATAACATATAAAGTATAGTATAAAATAAGAAACAGTAATAACAAATTCACGTACGTTTAATTTTATCGTGTTTATTTTTCATACGAACCAATTTGCTAAAAAAATATGTAAACTATAGTCAATCTTCTTCAATATTATTAAAAAAAAGGAGCACTTTATGTGGATACGTAAATAAAATTTGCATATATCGCATTACTTTCGGGAAACATTGAAAATTATGGGGCCTGCTATCGTTTCGTGGTACTGAACTCAACGATCATTATTAAAATTATTAAATACCTTCCTCCCTAAACACCCAATAACCAAGCTTATAAAACGCACCAATTATTTGCCAACTTTTATATATCCCATATCATCAGAGATACACATGCGTATCGAAGTTAAGAATTAAAAACAACGAAATAATATCTCATACCCCAATTTGCAATAAATTTCAAGTATCTTATATAAAATCTATTTCTAACGTAATCTACATATCTACGTACATAATTTACGTTCTACTTATTATTCCTCAATAATTTTCACCAGGT
Source organism: Euglossa dilemma (assembly GCA_002201625.1). Lineage (NCBI taxonomy): Eukaryota > Metazoa > Arthropoda > Insecta > Hymenoptera > Apidae > Euglossa > Euglossa dilemma. The sequence goes on along the minus strand of NIJG01000036.1, from coordinate 387,798 downwards.
ATATATTAATCCTTCGAGAAGCGAGTCTCAGTCGCCATTTAATTAGATTCTAAAGATAGATAATATTAATTAATATATCAAATTTAAAATTACCCAACGATAGGAGGAATATCGAAATAAAATAATTCTATGTCTTAACCAATTCTCTGCCAACTACGAGATATATCATAGTGTATTGCGATTTGTCATGGAATAAATTACAAATTTTAAATATTATTATATTCTTTGAAATACCTTTAAAATAAAATCTTCACGCCTAAAACAAAACGCTCTAAATTTTCCTGGCAGTGAATGAGTTAATTTCCATACGATTTCTTATTTACCGTTTTAAAAATGTCCTCGTCTTTATGGGAGAAACTCTCCGAATTGCTATATTTCTCTAACGAAAAGATCGTCGAGTGCAAAAGGTTAAAACCAGAAACCTCATTAATTTTCTTTCGAACATTCTCAGAAAATCGATTTTCAACTTCGATTCGTGTATCTCGGCAAATAAAGAACCGAAAAGAATTCGCAAATCATTCCTTTCTTCCTCAACTTTCGTCAATGAACCTTCGTCGAAAGTCGGCGCAGAAAAACGAAGTACGTTCGAAAATCGGAATTTCGACAGGAGGAAAAAAGATTGGGACGAAAGGAGGAAAGAGTGAAAAATCGGCGAATGAGCCGAAACGTGGCACGGTGAACGATTTTTTAATTTTAATAACCTTTCTTGCAAATAACCGTGGCGAGGGGCATAAAGCTGACGTATAACGCAGCTGGCCATTTTTCTCCGCTGCTTCATCATGATCTCAATTAAGACGAGGTAGCGAGTTGCAAAAACGCAAGAGGGAAGATGGCTTTTTCGCCTGTACCGAATTCTTCCACCTTTTCTTACCAACTTTGTGCAGTAAAGTATGTAATGCTTTGATGAGCTGGCCGCATAACCGTAACATCTGTCTGGTGCACCGGCGAATCGAGCAAGCTGCTCTGCTGCACCTGCTTCGCCATACACGGCGGTTCCGCAAGCACTTGATTATCAAACAAACAACTTTCTTCTGCTTTTCTCACGCGTCCCGAACAGAACGCCGGCTGGATACTCTTCCTAACATTCCGACCAATCGCTTTTCTTGCAAATCAACCAATTAACGCTGCCTCGAATAATAGATGACAAGGAAGCTTTATTTTTTTTTTTATTACTCCTTCTCTCTTGCAAATGCGGATGTCAATATTAATCGGTATATTCTAGAAATTAAAAAGAAGTATAACGTATTGCAGAGTGAGAGAAAGATAGCACGAGTACGTGTACAGTGAAGAGCAAAACTGAATCAATACTGCGTTAATATTTGAACAGAAATAACTTTGAGAGCAGAAATCGTACAATAACATTCGTGGGGCTAATACAAACTTTCAGTACAATGTGTACTTTCGCACCTCCTAATTCAATTTCTACTTAGAAATTTTTCTAGCAAAGTGTAAAGACGGGTTTTCAGGTAGAAAATTGTCAAATTTCGAAAGTTGGTAATTCTCTACCGACATAAAATAAATAGCTATATATATTATAGGAAAATGAAGATAATTGCAGCGATACGTGGAAGACGAGTAACTATAAATAATTATCTCTCGATCTAAATAAAAATAAATATAAATTTGGTCAAAAGTATCTTCTACGTTTACAGAAATTATAAAAATAAAATATTTGAAACAAGTCATTTTAATCCCTCCGGTAAATCTAATATTAAAAATCTATTTTCAAGGTCTGAATTATTACTACAATTTCAATCCTATAAAATTGTTACGTCACTTATGTCAGCGTTGTTTGACAGCAATGAATGACGGATGAATTTTTGAGTGATATGAACGGTAGACAACGTTTTGACGTTGAAGAAGCGTATTTAGTTTGACATTAATCGTGTATAACGCGTCAGATTTGCTTTTGGTACTTCACAAAATTGATATTTGGAATTCATTTTAATTCGCGTTATATTAACACTTTAGATTCAAAAATTTTTGTCGCGTAAGTGAAACTTTTATTTTAATAAAAATTAATTTGACAGTTAATTTATTTCTATATATTATATGATCTGTGAAAGTTCCCTCGTTGTATCTTATCTTCTGTTTCTTGCAAGAGTTCCAAAATCTATTCATAAAAATTCTGAGTAGAACTAAGTATTTTCTTAGCGATTAATACAAATAGTCGGAGTTGTTAATTTTCAGCTGTTACAAACAGTTTAGGGGAAAAATGGTGAATTACTATTCCATACACCAGGTACATGGCGCATATGGTGGCCACACGATGATGTCCCATTGTGCTTTACCTGGCCTATGGGGTCGGCAATATGGTATTTTTCATGAGAGAATAATTATACCGACGAGACTTCGAGGATTAACACATTTAGGTTTCAATTGGCGAATGAAAAAGAATAAAAAAGAATAGGAAATCGTGATTCAATTTATGAGAAGGAATTTTATTTTATTTTCGGTTTGAAAATTGGAGGAATTCTAGTGCAGCACGATTCTTCGAACAGACCGTGATTTGAAAATTGTAGGAACTTGCGTGAAACTGGGTACTTTCGGAATATCATTTTGAAATTTTCAAGCTGAGAGATCCTCGTGTGGAAACAGATTATTGTTACACGGTTTGAAAATTAGAGAAATCGCACGATCAGTGCAACACGGAATTCATATAACGCGGCTTGAAAATTGAGAAAATTCTCGATCATCCGGTATCATTGGAATATGATTGGAAAATTGGGAAAATTTGCATGCAGCATTATATTTCGGTAATGCGATTTCAAAAGTGGAGAATCCGGATATGAAATCTCATTTCTGGTACGCGGTCTAAAAATTAGGGAAATCTTCGCAAAACACGGAATTTGTATAACATTGTGGATATTTCCGAAAATATTCCGATAAAATACTTCAAACGGTATAAAAATCTCTGCGCAACACGGTGTTCATCTAATATGATTTGAAAACCGAGGAAATTTCTATTTAAAAATCTGAGAAATCCTTTTAAAACCTGGTATTCCTAAAATGCGGTTCGAAAACCGTGGAAATTCTCGTAAAAAATAAAACGGAATGAAACATTTAAAGAGTACGCGATATGCCCCAATATTTTTAATTCTGGCGGTCGTGTATAACGTTTCAGGTTTGCTTTTGGAATGTCATAATATTGATATTTGAAATTCATTTTTAATTCGTGTTGAATATTCAATTTTATAATTTTCCCTTACACAATATTTTCTTCCATATTTAATAATTAAGTGATAGTAAAGTGTGAGTTTTAATAATAACTGTTTCAATTAATTATTGATTCTTTTGACAATTAATATTTAATATTTTCCTAGCTAATGATTGAAAATATATTTTGCTAATTTTCGATAACCTTAATTTTTTTACTAGTCTCTTCCTTCGTGTAATACGAGAGCTCGTTGGAACTCGAAAACTAAAATATTTGGAAATACATAAAAAATTCTTTTCAAATTTTACAAACTAACTATATGTATTTCATTAGTCCTTTGTATAATGTAACAAAATATTTTTAAGGTAGTTAAGTAGTCAAGTATTATACGAGGGATAATTTTGATATGGTAAATAATATCTACTCAAATTATTTCAAGCAATTTAAACAGGAAAGTGTAACCGGATACTGTAAGAATAAAAGTACTAAATGAATAGCACAGTGATATTGCTAACTTGGCTCATATGGTAACACCGAATCAGCTATGATATTCTGACGCGGATTCACTCTATCGAGCAATCGACATCGGTTATTAAATAGATAACGAGAAGCATTGCTGGCCACAGATAACCATTTATTGCGACAAATTGGACTATCAATCAACCAACGTTATGAAATTTATTATTACAGCGAACAAGAATGTCAGAATAAATTAGGTATTCTATATGCATACCGGAAAATAATAACAAGTGACGAACATGTAATGGACTATACGCACTTCATTTCAGTGTGTTCTATATTCCTGTTGCATGTACTTACTATTATTAATACACGGTGGTCCAAAAATAAATAACAAATTTTCTATTTTTACCTAATTTGTCCATAAAATGGAGACATTTAAGATTAACACAAGCTGGAAGATACTTTTCAAAGTTATTGATGATACTTGCGTATTCCTTCACGGTGATGCTACACCAAGCCTTCTTCAAAGTTATTCCAAGTTCTGCCACCGTAACTTGAAAAGTAGATTTTTGTATTCAGGTAAACCACGCAAGAGAATCCATGGTGCTGAGTTGAGGAAAGTTTGAGTAAGTACTGTTGCCTTCTCAAGTCCTTGTTTGTACTTGTACCAAGTAGGTCTATTGCGCAACTAGACATCTATCCTCTAACTTGCAAGCTTAGAAAGTAACACAATGGACTAATTGCATTATGGTCTTTGAATCAATCCATTCGGTCCAAATACTAAAAGCAATTCTAATCATTCTGTCCACGCGGATGTTTGATTTTGAATGATTCTATTGTCGAAATAGGTTAAGGTAATTCATACAGCGAAACAGATTTACTGCGATCTCGAATTTATTCTACTAATGGATTTACCTTCTGTTTAGTCCTTTGAGATAAAGTAATCTTAGTTCTGTTTACAGAGAGATTTACAAATATCTAACAAATTATCGAGTAGCGGCCCCTATAATCATATATCTTCACCATTAATGGAATTAAATCTACTATCCTGTAAACTTTAAACTAAATCAGTGACCTTAAAGGAGATCTTGCAATCACCTTGATGGGGTGAAATAAACCTTCTTAGAGTCAAAACGTCTTGAATTTTTTTCGACTTCGTATCATCCCAGATACACCTCTTATAATTGAACAAAAGAAAAACGTTACATGTGTATTACCATACACAGACATTCCGATAGCCTAGTGATTAAATCACATTTTCTCATCTAACGCAGGAGATCAGAAATAATTTTAGAACTTTTGTTCGCAAATAGTTTCATTCTTCGACATTTGGATCATCGTTATAGGCTAATGTCACTCATCTATAAGTTCAGGTTTCGGTAAGTGGCAAATTATACTGACAACTGTCAGCTTATTTCGGAAGTTACATAGGAGTTACGTAGTATATAACGTTATCTAGTATACAAAGGTTTATTTCCACACAAAGAGTTGAATTCTTAAATCCAGAGGCCCGAGGTAATACCGAATTCGGTTCAGTTTGATAGTTTTAAATATTCTTACCAGTTCGATGATTCTAAATATTCTATTCGGCTCGATAGTTTTAAATATTCACTTCAGTTCCGTTGCTCCAAAAATTCGGATTTTACCGGTTCGACGGTCCTACACGTTCCGATTCTATAAATTCTGGATAAAACTTTTGGTTTCCGAAATGCTCGACGTAAGATCACCTTGTAGAGTGTTGGCTTAGCTTTGGTAAGGAGCATTAGGTAGTCAAATCGCAACATAAGCTGGGGTTCTAATCGTGCGACCTTTGAGCCTAAGGGAATTTTCTACACTTGGACTCGTGAGAACTGTCGCACGAAGGGCCCCTAGCCTTAGGAAAGCCCACTTACGTAGGTTTTGATCTCTTATCAGTCGAGTCTACGCTGTTGTGAATTGCTACTGCGATGTGGAGTGGTATGGATGGAAAATGTCATCCCAGGTTTCACGACTGTATTTCAGATAACGAAAATCGTCGTGAAACGTAGAGAGGTTCTAATCTTTTAATACGCGTACAGCTAGTTTAGCTGTGTTTAACTCGATTTAGCTCAAACTATCCAAACTAGTTTAATCTAGCTCGATCTAGCTCAGATTCGTTTAGCTCGCCTCAGTCTACCCAATCTAGCTCAGTCTAGATCAGTTCAGCTCTTCCTAGTTCAATCTAATCCAGTTCAGTTTAGCCCAGTTTGTCTCAGTTTAATCCAGTCTAGTTCAGTTTGGCCTAATTTAATTGAATTTCACACAGTATAGTCTAGTCTAGCCTGGATTACTCCGATCTAGTCCAGATTACTCCAGTTTAGTCCGGACTACTCCAATTTAGTTCAGATTAGTCTAGTCCAGATCAGATTACTCCAATCTAGCTCAGACTAGTCCAGTCTAGTTCAGTCTGGCCTAGTTTAGTCCATTCTAATCCAGACTAGTCCAGTCTAGCCCAGACTACTCCAATCTGGTCCAGACTAGTCCAGTCTAGCCCAGACTACTCTAATCTAATCCAAACTGGCCCAATCTATCTCAGTCTAGTCCAATCTGGTTCAGTCAGGCCCAATTTGACCCAGTATAGTGCAGTCTCGTTCAATCTAGCTCTAGAAGTTCATTATGACTTATTTCGGACCAAACTCTTAACATATTCAGCTAATATCACCATGGCAACATTGATAATACTCAAATTGGTACCTAGTTCTATCTTTATCCAAGAGAAAATGGAAAAGGAAAAAAGATTATTAAATAAATCAATAATCCTTCTTTCCCTAACATTTAGATATAGAATTTCCAATTTTAATATGCTCTCCATTGTAAAAATGAAATAGAGTTCTTGGATAAAATATTATATCAGAATATTTTGGAGTTCTTTGGAGCTTAGAGTTTTTCAAATTTTTATGCAAAACGTGTAATCCAAAGAGATATATCGAACATCAAAGGTCTCGATATGTAGAAAACTTGTATTCTAAAGTACAAACAAATTTCTCTACTGAGAAAATAGGAACCACGATTGATAAAAATCGCCAAAAAGTATCGAAACACTGATCAAAGTCTATAAAAGGACATTATACGTATTTGGAATTAAATAACTTGGCATTTTCAGTCAGACTGATCGAATCCATCGTGATAGTGGACGTGTTAAATGACTGCTGTCAGAAGTAGCCGCTCGGGACTTCATCGCGGAACATGTTCTGAACGTCTACCAAAGTATCCAGTGCTCGTCTCTGTAACATCGGCGTGCCCGAGGTTTTAATGTATCTTTTGAAATTTGTCGTTGGCAGTTGACTGCGTTAATTGTGGCCGCACAGTCCGCAAGAACCAGTGGCGCGTTGCCTGTAGCAGTGATGCCAATCTAAGCCATCCAGGAAATGATGACGATGTTTCGAAGGTAGCTCCGAGGAGTTCTCTGCAGCCTCATCATGTAACAACTAACGATGATTTTGTCGATCTTGAAATGGCTCAACGATGGACATCGTCTCATTAGCGAAAGGTACCGAACGATAGCGATCATGGTCGAGTACCTTCTAATTTTTTGGCTTTCTTCGAGCTTTGACGAACCACTTCCTTCGTCAAATAATGAATCGACATAAATTTGTCTGAACGGAATTTCAATTTGTTTCCGAAGACCATTTCTGTGACTGATTATCGCTACTGAACGAAAGAAACGAGTTTTCTTGTCAACTGCGTAGAATTTATTGAATTATGTACGTATTTTCCATATCAAATGATAATAGGAAGTAAAATACATTACAACACGTCTAATAATAGTAATTTATTAATAATAACTGTAATTTCACATGAAATTTCAAGAATAAATAATTAGAATAATAATACAGTAATTATACCAATAATTAAGACTGTATTATAGTAATAATAATTCAACACAATCGTTATGCACAGTAATAACAACAATAATTCATTAATAGTGATATAACGATAACCATAAAAATCGTATTAACAAAGATTGTCTATAAGACTCGTCTATAAAAATTGCAGCAATAACAAAATAATCGAGTAAAAACAACAATTCTAATTATACAGCAATGGCGAAAATATTGTAAACAAATTCGTAATAACGATGTAACAAACTACTATTAAAAACTGCAACAATAACATATTCATCTATTAAAATGACAGTATAGCGATCTATTAACAAACCACGTAACAACAATATTACGATGCAAATTACCAAAACGGTGTATAGAACACAAAAATTGCAGCGAAACCTGTAAAAAAGGAAATCATCGAAGTTCGGGGCGAAGGGTCGCGAAATCACTTGGAAAATCATCTATCCTGGCGAAAGGAAGGAGAATTTATCTCGTCACCTGAAACCGAAATTACACATGGTCGAAACACAGAGACCACCGCAACCGTCGAGCTAACATCTACACTCTTGCGACCGCTAAACCTCGCAATCATCCTAACAAATATACACTCGTTCTCGTTAATCCACGGAGCAATCGCGGTGGAATGCGAAACGCGAGTGGCAAGGGGTCAGGGTGCGTGATTAAAAAAGGGAATAGGCGTGATGCAGTAAAGAGCAGGAGGAAGAAAGGCACGGCAGGAAGGACCATCTTAATCGATAATCAAGTCCTTCAGGTCGTTAAAACGAGTGACCTGCGGTTATCGCGATATAAAACGGGAAAAGAGTGCTCGTAAAGAAATTAAGGATGCGAATAGTAAAAGTCCAGGGGGAGAGGGGGAGAGAGAGATGGGGGGGCAGAGGCGTGGTAAGCGAAGGGTGAAGAGGTCGGTGACATTTTCATCGAGGCGTCGCCGCTGATACGACGGTGAATAATGAAAGGGCGAAAACGCAGTCGAGAACGTTGTTAACGTTCCCATCTAACGAGAAATTATGCCGGTGCTTAATTAAATTTCTAGATTTCATTGCATTATCGGCTACCGCTAGGGTATTCAAACAAATGCCGGTGCTACTGTACGCGTTGATCAAAGTGCGGGGTGATTAACCTGCAACGGTTGATCAATCGCGTTCCATAAAGTTTCTTCTGTCAAGGAAGCACCGTTTGCCAGATTTTCTTTCATTCTTCACTCGTCTGTGAAAATTAATACAAGAAATTATTTGTAAATTTTAATCACCATCATCGACATTCATAAACTTCTTTTTTCAGGAAGGCTTTGTATTATTTTGTTTATTTAAGATTTTCTTTGATTGTAGATTTGTCAATGAAAATTAATACAAGAAATTATTTGTAAATTTAAATCACGATGTTCAAGATTCATTTTTTCCTTTTTTTTTTTTTTTTTTTTTGAGAAAGAAAAATCGTTTTGATGAAAACTCTTTGACTATAAATTTAATATCGAAGGCTTCTACAATATATTATCACGGTGACTCGTACTGGACTAGTGTCTATTGCTGTCACCTGCCGGATAGCGATAGTCTTTTGTTGTTGTTCTTTTTACTCTGCACCTCTTCGATACCATTTTACAGTTTAAAACGTGAACATTCAATAAATACACATTGTTCCTCTAATAAAACGGTTCATGTTATTGCTGTGTCGAATTTACCCTCCATTTATATACAGAAATTAATACCCGAAATAACTTATAAATTTTCCTAAAAGTGTACGACCAATTTTGGAAAAATAAATGCTGACAAAAATCAAAATTAAATTGAAATCCACTTCCAGATATACTGCAGTTTCATCAAATGACTGATTAAAAATGATTAATAACTGATAAAACATGTACAAAGGTTAAATACTATTTATTGAATGTTAACTTAATATTAGACTTAAATAGAAAATACTATAAATGTATAAGGAAAATATTATGGAATATCAATACGTAATAATTTTGATTAATTATCAATTGCTTTAATAAACGTATTTCTGCCAGATAAAAAAGAAAATAGCACACTTCTAATATTTCTTTTGTCATTTAATAAACCAGATACCTGCAATAAATAATTCTAGAATATCTTATTGTTAGAATTTTTCCTACATATCTCAAGCATATATATACGCACATACTTCCCATATATTAAGCTCATAAATATTCACAGTCCAATCACGAGTAACGAACATTTTCCTAACAAATGGACTCGTTATGTAAGTAGCCATAATATTAATTAAGGAAAAAAGAACCATTAGACGCGTACGCAATTCTCAACGTCATTACCAGTAAGACTGATACACGGAATAGGTATGTGTTTTATGCCGATTTTATGAGGACATTTCACAAACAATGAGCATCAGTCTCTGTTCCTGGTGGAACAGCCATAGTTAGAGATGTCGACATAAACTCACAGTCCTATTCCAAAAATAATAGAGCTCGTGGTAATGTTTACGACCCTTGCAAAAGCCTTAAATCTTAGGGTCGAGATAGAGTCTGAAGACCACCTCAAGCTAGGATACTTAAATGACCTTGGTTATGCTCCAAATAACACTCTAATAATACAAAATAATTATAGTCAACAAGACAAACACGGAAAATAATTAAATAACGATGAAAAAAATAATAATTTTCATATGAAATTAATTTTGTATAAAATACTTACTAGTTTATATAAAAATACAATACAAATTATATTTTCTACTGTATTTTTAAAACAGGAATAACGTTTCCGTTGTTAGAAATTACTATTATATAAATTATAAGTAGATGTTATTATAACAATAATTTTAAAAGCAAAACGAAATTTATATACAAGGTGTTCGATAACTAATACTATAAGTTGGCAGGATGTGTGATTCTACGCCTGAAAATAAACCGAAAAACAAGAACAAAATTTTTTCGTTTCTGAGAAAACTGATTTTGGAAATTCGTAGATGTGTCCGAATTAAATCAAATTTCAATTCGGGGCATTTTAGTGTAAGTTATTTATTTTCTCGAACGCCTTTAAAAACAGTAATCTTATGTATTACATTTTGAAATTTATGCAATAATTTATGCAACCGTGATTTATCGAATATCGATAAGCTTTTAACGAATATTGCAATTTTGCAAATGAAAGAATACTCAGCATTGTGTAACTCGAAACGTAATATCAACAAATAGACTGTTCGTTCAAAAAGCTTTTTATTTGCAGTAGTCTGTGTATAAAACTCAGTTACTCTTTGTCAAAATTAATGATAAAGTCTAATGAGGTCTGTTGAAAACTCGAATAATGAATACTGTTAATTAATATTCGCTAGGTAATCAATATATGGACGAACAATTAAAATATTTTATTATTAAGATCGTAAAATATCAAAAAATTAGGAAAATATATAAACCTAAATAAAGGAAGAAAATAAAAAATTTTAAATACAAAGATGTTGGAATTTCTGGCGAGATTAATGAAATCATATTTTATAATTATGTCACTATCGACACACGCGAAAGAAAAGGAGCTGTTCACAGATATCGCTGCTGCATAAATTATCACATTTCCAGGATCAATCGTTTCTCTGCTTCACTTCCGAGAAGACATCTCTATTTCGTATCCGATACAAATATCTCATTCGTTACGGAGTTACAAAGTAATCCTCTTTTCAGTTAATGAAAGAACTTGAATTTCAAACAGATATCGATATCGTTACTCCCACATTACTAAGAGCGAACATGTGCAAGAATACATAAAAAGTGTTCGTTAAAATTGATTGACGATAAACCTTGTTTGTTGCTTGTTGAACAAAAAAATGTTAAAAAAAGTTATGAAGCTATATTCTTTGAGCGTCAGTATAAAATAAATAAAAGATTAGACATCGATGTTAAAAGTGAAATAAAATTGGAAAAATTTCTTTCGTAAAGAGAATTAATAGTAAAAAAATAAATTATAACATTTTAATATAAATACACGTATAATATTAAGTTGGGAAAAAGGAAATCCATTATTTTTATAATTTTAAATAGATTTTTTTTCCGCAACCTAGTATATAGAATATTTTAAAACACTTTTTTATATTTCTTATTTATCATTATATTATTTAATTTTCTCATTATTTTATTACTTACTTCTTTATTTATCATCTCATAATAATTATATTTGATTTTTATTTATGGAATACTCTTTATCTGACTTCCTTCGCGGCTATTGTGATCAGATATCCATTAAAACGAAGAATGCTTAATAAATTGAAGAAGGCATCGGTGGTATGTAGCTCATCTATTTCGATCAGCAAATTGAAATTCTGCGAAACGTTTCGATCACCGAGAGAGATCGATACACGATTGCTTGTGTCGTGCTGGATTGAAATTGCATGGTATCGCATAGTTCTACGATCATTAGTATGGAAGATACTCGACTCATCTAATGACATTCTCTTGTCTTGACCTCGTTTCCAAGCCTCATTTCGGTTCGTGGTTCTGCCAAATGATTATACGCGATAGAAGAAAAATAACGAAAGCAGGTCCTTGTGTACTCTTTGCTGTAAACACACGTATACTTTCTATAAATTTAATAATATTATTTTCTATAAATTCTGTAAATCTAACTTGTTCATAAACAATTCGAGCGAATTAAATATCTGATTTAATATTTAAATATTTAACAACTTATTTTATAATTAAATTTAACTAAGAATAAGAAATTAAATACGAATCTTAACTCATTGATGAAATGTTAATTTATGTTTATAATTCATCTTCTATTAAATATTAATTGAATATTTTTCGATAATATATACTATATGTTAAGTTGTAAAAATATAACTTCATACTGCAAACCTTAAATATTTCGGTGCAACACGGGTCTACTTTATTTTCTGAAATCCTGTGTCTCAAAGAGTTAAACATTCCAACTTACAAGAAGACCGCAAGGCCTTTTACCCTCTAGCCCATATTTACCACGCTATTTGTCAACTATGATGAATAGAAATCCACATACGGAAGAAACGAATCATTAATTCCAAATATTTAAAAGCTATTGAGTATTTTTCATAAACAAGGGAACGAAATCTACCAAAGTGGAAAATTTGAAGTAAATCGGTGACCCACAGGCCTTGCACTCTCTTTATTAACCTAAATACCTGAACCGTTGAACACGGCAAACGTAACTATCCCAATACTTTCGCGTACGTCCTAGGAATGTTTACCTACTTTATCGAAACTATCTAAAAGAAGCGACAACGGAAGAAAAAGAGCGAGCAGTCGCAAGCACGCGACTGCTGTACTAAAACGAAAGTGAGTCGTAGCCTAGTATCGTTATCCCATCGAGTAATACCGTCACATCCGACACTGCACTTAACAAATTATTCCCCGTTGATTTACATATTCATTTACACGTTGCTCGTTCCCCTCAGACCAAACATAGCCAGCGTCTCGAATGGCCGGCTGCGAAACGGAGAAAAAAGAAAAAAAAGAAAGCAAAGGAAAGAAAGTCAGCTGAGCTCGCGTTGCCGAAAGCTTTCGCCCGATGGTATGCGAGATTGGTATATTAAACGGTGGGACTTTTGATTTATTGAAATTGCAGCGGTTCCGGATAGTCGAAAGAGAACCTGGCCAGTTGTCCGTATCGTATCTAGTCACGACGGGCCATCTTGCATAATAACTCGGAGCTTGTTCCATTGCTCCACCCCGTGGTAAGTGTACCGATCAGGAAACATAAAAGTCGTCACGTTCGAGTGCTCCGGTTAATCGGCTCCGATGATGTAGCACGGCACGATAACGACATGGGAACGGGATCGACAGGTAGCACAAAGGTTCTTACAACATGGCGTGCGAAAGCATCAACGGATCAGCCTGTTGTGTTGATATTAACCCGGGCTGCGCAGGGTACATGCAGCCAGCGGAGACCGGAAGAAGCTATCTAGTTAGTACTAAATCTTCGTGGTAGCAATGAGTCCCGACAGACCTGTAATTTTCCGAAAGCTACACGCAGACCTCTCGCAATTACAAATTAATAAACGGTCTGCGGGACCTTACTACCCTTTTCCTCTGTGATTTATATCTACCGTATACCTTAATTACCCCCGTGGCCCGCTGAATCCAGTGTATGAGGTGCAAAGTTCAGTGGACAGCTGAACTTCAGCCCGGGATACGATATTATCCTAATATCTGTCTTCCGTGAACATCCCTGTATGCTTCGACAATTAGGTGTTCCCCGTTCCAACTGAACGTTCGGTACATACTGCTTCTTACGAGCACACCGTGTATTTTTCACCGATGTGCTTCCAGCGCCAGAGTATACGTTCGTTCGTGAATAGCGGATTTCAGGGATTTGATAGCTAGGTGTTGCTTTTGGATAATGAACTCGGCTGGTTAGCAGGGATTCTGCTTTTTCTCTCCAATACCTTTTTAATCCAAACCGATTACTCATCCGAAGAATTAACTTGGAAAGGTTTCGGTTAGAAAATAGTAGAAATAAAGCTCCTAGTAAGATTTAACAATTTGCTACAAGTGAACGAATTTGAATAATATCATTCATTATACGATTTGCAGATTGCAACGAATCATTTTAAGATTTTCTCCCTTTTTGGGAATTTATTATTCAAAAAATGAAAATGGAGAAAGCTAAAAGTGAACCTAAGCACGAAGCTTAAAATATTGAACCAGAGATACTGTAAAGTCATATAAAGTAATATGATGCATAAAATATATAGGTATTGTTATACCTCGATAACAGAGGAAAGTTTGGTAAAAGAATAATTATTTTTCAGAAAATTGTAATTTTGGCGATTTCAGCAAATTTTATTTCCTCCGCTCTTCGTTTGTCATTTCGTATCCAGAAAAATCGCAAGACCCACCCCTTTATCTGACTCGACTCTTTGCACAACTGCTCAAAACTTACCCCTCTCGATGCATGTCACTGGAAGACTTTGCTTCTATGGGTAGCATGTGATCTCCTCGCCGCGTATGAAACATGATGTCGTATTTCACCCAGTTTCTAACAAGGGCCAGAAATTGTATACGCAAGAGCTTTCAGCAATGTGGAAAGTGTCGAAAGAGTCAGAATTACGATGCACGAGCTAAGATTTAACGTTTCGCTTCTATTCGGTTTAGAATTAATTTATGAAACCAAGGCAGAGATTAATTTATCGAAATAATTGAAGTAATTTGTATTTTCATTTTTGTTTATAAATTATAATTTAAGATTAACACGAAACGAGGGTTTGTGCACGATTGGTATTAGGTGTTTGTTGTTTCCTTTTTAATTCATGGACGGTTATTATTATACGAACGTTTCTCATTTTACATATCTTTGACCAGTGTTTGAGACCCTAGAACGGAAGTGAATTAATTTGTTGATGACATATTAATCATGACTAATACTATAGCCACGAATAATTCTATAATTCAAAACCGGATAATTAAAAAGTCGAAAATACAAAGATACCGATAAAGTCGCCTTAAAATTCTCACACTGAAAAAAAAGGAAAAAATAGATTTGGACGTACCAAGATACATTTTCAATCTTAACATCAGTCATTAATTAAAAAACAAAATGAATTATCCAGAAAAATAACATACAACAACCACCAATGAGATCCATAACAACGAAGTAGGAAATTTAAAAAAGTTAATCGCAGAGAAATACAAACATAACCTGGATTGATCGCAGAAGCGTAACGATGGAGCCACCGTAGATAGAAAATGGCGGCAGAAGTGGCCAGGACGGTTGTCCAGCGTGAAGGGGCATTACGCGGAACGCAAGAATCTATTTAACAAACATTTTTCGCGTATCGGTACACCGGTCGTAGGAATCGTGACGTAGACGGTGGCTATAAAACGCAATTTATCGTGCTGCGTCTGCGCGGCGGCGATATCGAGCATGCTAAGTACCCTCCGGAAACGCAGAAAAGTGTTTACGCAAACGTAACCAGATATATTAGGCCATTGTTCTTAAGATACGCATCGTGGCCGCGCTATTCACGAACCATCGAGCCAGAAGTTATCGCCTGCGAAACGCTTTATCGCGATAACATCCTTTCCATCCGCATACCATTCGCGTAATTCATCGGTCAAAGAGTAGGTAGTCCACTGACACATTGTGGTATTCCATCAACGTTTACGATCGATCTCTAATACAGTGGAAATGTGACCTAAACATATGGTCCAACTGCCATGCGAAACATTCGCCGAATTTGAATTTCAACTTTTACGTGTCAATGCAGATTTTGTGCTCTTCAATTTGGCAATGGGTCAGGGATTTTTTGATGAAAGAATAAAACGTTGGTTTTCGATAATATCGCGCGTTAATTGTATACGTTATAATGCTTGCTAAAGAAAAATTTTTCGAAAGATGTAATTCTTGAGAATATTTGGAATAATTTTAGAAAAAGAGACATATATATTTCAGGTTTGAAAGCTTTTCTTTGGAAGTTTTATATTGTTGTGTTTAAAGGAGGAGATTTTATACACATACAGAAAATAATCACTAGTAATTGTCAATTAAATATAACTGGATATCTTGACACGGTGAATGACTGTGCAAGAGAGAAAGAGTATAATGCTTTTTGATAAATGAACATTGGCATTCGAGTATCTTCAAATTCATACTCGAACTCCAAAGTGATTACTTCCTTATAATTCAATAATTTCGAATGTTATATACACACTGTTATATACACTTTAACGCTAGATTTACGGACGTTTTTTGTATACCTATTTTTATAGAGACCTGACAGATTAAGAAAACCACGTATTTTCTCCAAAAAAGGACCATGAACTTAATTTAAACGCAATTACAATATTAACGAACTTTAATATCGTATAATTAGAGCAACCCACCCGTAAAATTGACGCAAACCTAGCGTTAACGTACGATTTCTTTTTCCTCGGACTGATTTTACGATCTCGCTGGATGCCAACCCGCAAACCGAAACACTTTTCATCTTGGATAAAATCTCGCGTACACACCGGCTGTGCAGCTCAAATACCGCTAATTCCGCGACGTTCATTATTAAACCATACGTAAAATCGAGTCTCTTCCAAGAAGTAGCCTGGCCGTTATCAGATATGCAGGCGGATACACATAAACGCGTAGAGTTAGCATAGAGAATGCATCGGTTACGAACGCGACTGCGCGGCAGTTTGCAGCCGGCGGCGATAGATGGTGCTTCGAGCCGCATAAAGAATGCAGATAACGTTTCATCCGTGCCGGAAGCGACTCGGTTAACGACTAGAACCGAAACAAATGCGCGGCAAAAGTTCGGGAGGGGCGGCAGCCAGGGCTGATCTAAGGGAGAGGAACCGCCGCTTCTTTAGCGCAAATTATTGTAATTTGCATCAGTTAACTCCGTAATTACTTGGGGTTACAGGTTAAAGGACCATTACCGTTTCCTCGCGGGCACAATACCGTGGCTCCGCGTTCCTTCGCCGTGAGCACAATCAACACCTGCCGTCGTATGGACCGTTCTCGTAACGCCGTTGCAAACTCTATTTAGACCATCGTGCTTCACTTATTCCGCCACTCTCTTCCCGAATATCCACACCAAGCCACGCAAGATTACGGAATTTCCAAAGATTCCACATCTCTAGGAGGCTCTAAGTTCGAACGAGCAAGTCCAAAGAGGCTCGGAGTTACGGCGATTCGAGATTGGAAAATAAAAAATTAGAAGGAAAATGCAGTTGTGCGTAAGAGGAGATAGCCGAGTTGCTTATGCTTCGCTCGTAAAATGGTTTAGAAATATTAGATTATGCGCGATGGGAGATGGTAGATAATGATAGGATTTATGGAGATTATCGATCTTGCAGGTTCGAGGTTCGAGAGAGGCTATCAGTCAGTGAACCGTAAGGAATCGGAGAGGCACAATTATTTATGGAAAATGTGATTTCGAAAATTAAACCAAGGAAATTGCAGTAAGGAAAATACTCGAATTCTGAACGTTCTTCCGGAATATCGAGATGGAAGCTGGTTGATTACGATCAAACTTGCGAAGCTTATAAATTTGGATGTTAAAACGGGTGATTTTAAATTGGAATTAAGATTCGATTTCACGGTACAGTGTCGATAACGTAATAGAAAATAAAAATACACGTGTCAATACCAAATATATATTTTCCTGCTCAAATCTGAGGATGTCGAATTTTAAGCGAAAGAATATACGCTTTTATTATTCTAAGATAGTTGTTAAACTAAATTTACTTCGTGTAATATCTAGTTGGAGATGCAAATGGATTATACCGTGGTTTCGCGATGATGAGTCTCTTAGGCTCTAGTATATTAAGAGGGATGACCTAGGGACCTTAATAGGAATCTTCTATGTTGTCTAGATTGTCAGGGATATTGATGCACGAGTGCATCAAAGTATTCGACATTCAAAGATGCTATATATNCAACATGCTAATAATAATAACAATACAGTAATTTTTAATCAGTACTGTCTCCGATTACAATTATAGTTTATTGTTTAGTTTATTGTTGAATTATTTTCCAATTTCGCTACTATCATCTTAACACATTTTCCTATTTCTACGGAACAGTCAAAAATATATATTATTATTATTATTATCATTATTATACTATATTTTCGACTGTTCTGTACAACCAAGAAAGAAATGTCAAAGTGATATTAGAGAAATTAAAAAATATTTCACATGTTACGGTAAATGTGATTAATCCGTTGTTATATATAAAATATATAATATATAATGCACTTAAAATATAGAAAATATAGAGAAATAAGTTCGCATTATTGCACTCACTGGGAAAAAGCTAGAAACAGATCCTAAAACCAATTCCATCGACATAAAACCCACTCTTGTCGTTGGCGAATATTAAAAAGCTGCACGGGATATTCGATTGTAAATTTTGGACTCCGAGGAATCATAAGTTTGAAGGAAATGAATCGTCGGTTCGATCGTCCTGCCCCGCTTGATTGCCCAGTTGGAGCACGGCAATGCAGCTGCGTGATGTATGATATCGCGGTAGTTGAAATAAACTCTCGAAATACGAGTCGAAAGTTGCAGCTGCAGAAAGATTCAAGAAAAGGAAACTTTGTTGCGTCGGTGTGGTTCGAAACTGGCAACTTTTTCTTTAACTAGCCTGCCCATTGTAAACTTGCCTGCGAGACCGGTCCGTATCCTCGTAATTCTTTCATATTTATATTACAGAAAGCTGGCTTCTGTGAGTTTGACTTTGATTGCAATCGCTGATTGGTTGGTTGGTGCAGCACCGATGCAATTTCGCCGAAGGGAAGGTTGGTTGATGATGGACACGGTTCGCCTTAGTTAGGCGATGGTGGGGCGCTAGTAGCACGGCTCCTTGCTTTATCATGGGACGCGAGACTCTCCACACCAGACTCTATAGTGTGTAATGTTAGGAGGGAAGGAAGGACAATGAAGGAAAAGGAAGGGTTCAGTCTGGGCTCTGCTTATGGTTTAATCACCGAGGTTACGTTTTCAACATAGCCTGCAGTAAAATATTCTTTTATTTCAGCAAATACCGATTATTACAATTTGAATATTCAAGAGAATTTTCGTTTTCAAATATCACCCTATATGTGTCGTAAATGTTATTAAACTAGAGTTTCATAATATCGGTTTCAATATTTAGAATCATCGACTTTACGCTCAGCTTTATTAAATTTTAATATTTCACAAATATTAGTAAATTAAACTTTTGCAGCTTGTTTTATTAAATTCCAAGTGCTTCGTGAGGAGAAATATCTATCATTTTTAAACCTATCAAGAAAACCGAAATAAATTGAAAATATTTTCTATACGTTTCATTAAGTTTGAAATGCTTAACGAAAATTAATACTATCAACCTTAAAACGACTTTTATTTTAAACTGAACTTAATCGAATTTATTTTAGTAAATTTCAAGAGTATTATAATTAAATCAAGAAAGTTCACAGATAAATGTGAAATTCAGATTCGCAGGAATAATTACTGCCAATTGGATTAATTTTAACCAGCAAACTTTATCGTACACATCTGACGTAAATAACCAAAAATCAATCTTGAAATCCATTTCTCTCGTTAAATCGTCGACATTGGAGCGTCTCATAACTCACGCACGATAAGCAAATAAACACATTACCGTATTCCAAGTACCCCCCACTGAACGTCACTGGAACAGCCTGGATTCCCAGAATTCGTGCCAAGACAAACAAGATAATCTCAAAGACAGCCGCAGAGAAAGAGACTCGTTGGAACGAAGAAGAAGACGCCGATTGTATCCCCGGCGACTCGCAACGAGGTGGAATAAAAAAGATAAGCAGAATCAAAATCGATAGGAAAACGGAATAACCGCGTCGTTAAGCCTAAGAGCCTCGGAGGAAACTCGCTGGATAAAAGGTGAAATGACAAAAGTTGGTCCGACCGCGGCGCTGCGATCGCATCGCATAATGGAGAATTATGCAACATTGTTCGCGCCTTATGTACCATCGCGGGGTACACACGGTGGACGGTTTATAATTATTCGAACGATACAGATTTCGTACTTTGTCTCGGTTTCGTTATAAAATTCAAATAAGGGTCCGCCGCCATTGTGGGTACACACGACTCTTTGTCCGGACAATGAACAGTGTTTCCACTGTGCCCCACCATACGCGGGGGGCGCCGATTGTGCGTGTCTTAAATCTAAATTATTCAAGCAACGTCCATCGACTTTCGTTCGAATAATTATGAACGGTAGTGTAAATACGAAAAAGGGCGAGGTTCGATGGCTTTATTCTAGCTTTATTTTTCCCCGGTGTGTCTCCCGTTTCCATGCAACCCGCCCGCCAAGTGTTTCGCGTTAATTGGTTATCCACAGTTTCGTCGTATCGTTGAAATTAAGCGGGCGTATGGACAACGTCAATTGGAGCTGAAGCGCGAAAGCGATCCAGCGGAAATTAATTATGCCTCCGGGTATACAAAGCTCGTTTATAAGGGAAAGAACGGAACGTGTGGATTTATACGCGGCGCGAAATGGCGGCCAGAAGTTCCCGATCGAAATTCCCGCGTTTATACGTTTCTATTCTACGGGGTGGAGGGAGTCGGCGAAGTTTCGTGCGTGAAACAACGGGAAGTTCTCTCTGGAGCGTCTATATATTTCTTCCGAGACCAAGCTGTGACACAAATACTTTATACGAAGTCCAACCTTCGCCAAAGAGTAATATGGTTCATAGGTTTCGAGATTTAATCAAACGGATCGATGAGAGAGGAGAATGAAACGTGTGTGGCAAACGACGTGACTAAGAATCGAATTTAGCGTATGGATGGGATCGGTAAATATAGCGTTAGGTCCTGGTATATTGCGTCCGGGACTACGGAGACGTTATAATCGTGACGTTTATGGCTGCCATGGCCGACGGTTATTCGCTACTATGTCACGAGCTATCGAATTCCTGCTTTTTCATCCGGCTGTCAAAGTGTGCCTGAACTGTCAGGCTTTCCGATGATTAAACTGCCGATGTCCGATGATCTTGTGTCACAGATAAACAGGGTATGTGGTAATTGTCTTTGATAAGTTTAGACAATGTTCCTGAACATAGAGATCAATGAACTGTCTAGCTTTTGGGTGATTGAATTGCTGGTGTGTGATAATCTTCTATCACAGGTGAACAGACTATGCGCTGATTGTCTTTGCCAAGTTTAGGCTGCTGTTACCAAATTCCATTTTGATATAGTCGTCGAAGAGTACACTGTCTTGTACTTCTTCGACAAGTTTAGGTCACGTTCGTGAAAGTATCTGGTTTCCAGATTTCATCGAACGAAAAGGATAAACGAAATATAAGAAAAAATATGAAATATGAAAAAGGAAGTACAAATTATTGAGAAACTTATTGATAAGCTAAATATAGGGTGAGATTCTATTATACTGCATTTTGGAATCTAGAGATAGTCCAGAAGCGACTGATATATTTAGTATTATATTGCAAGGTATTGTGAATTTTTTCTTATTGAACAGAATGTCAAGGAGTATAATGATCTGTATTTGTTTTGAATCATTTGCATTATTAGACTCTTAGTATCGAATAAATGTCTGTGATATCTGAATACAGCATATGATGATTTTTTAGAAAATAAGAAATTTTCTTCTTGATTTAGATATCTATTATATATTTATCTTCTATTATTAAGTCGTTTGCATATTGCTAATAGCTATCTTCGTTAAACCTGCATTCCAAAAAGGAGAGCCGGTTTCAAGAATTAATGAAATGACTCGATGACAGAAAAATATGAAAATTGTTACAGAATTTGTTTTTCTGACGGGAAAAAAGCACGGGAAAATACACTGAAATCTATTGCATTTGAATTATTAAATCGCTAATATGAAATGAACTCTTATCATATCCGAAGAGAGCACGTAATGATTCTCTTTGGCATGTTTGTGACACGTTTCTGAAGACAGAAAGCTGTTATTGAATTCTTTCTGCTCGCAGAGTACACTGAACTGTATTGCTTCTGTATTATTGAATCTCTCATATCCAGTAACATTCTATCACATTCGAAGAGAGTACGTGATGACTTTCTTTCTCGAGTTTGGAAGGAACATTGGATTACGTTTCTGAAAAATACAGACAGCTTTCGAATAACAATTTTACTCCACTGTTTCATACTGGTACGTTTAGAATCTTTATTTCCATCGTTGTAAACAACTAATGACACAAATTCGACATTTTTATTAGATCAATTGAGTGAATTTATTGTTAAAATAAAAAAAGAACAAAGTTGTCTTGTCACAGGAAAATGCTTCAAGAACAAAAACGTTAATAATCTACTCCATGGTAAAATCACAAAAGAAGAAAATTGTTTTCTCGCAGAAAAATGATTTCAGGATTAATTAAGAATCTACTGCACTCGGAAAATCGCGAAAAGGAAAAAGATACAAATTCTACATTTTCATTAGGTCAATTAAGCGAATTTATTGTCCTACTCAAGGAATAAAACAGGGAATGTCATTGTTGACGGAGTTATAAAATATTCCCAGAGAAAGGGAGCTATTTTTAAATTATGATTTTAGCGTGTTCGTCGTTTGACATAATCGCATAGGAATTTTTATGCCCATCGTCCCCAATTGTCAGCAGATGTCACGAATTCGACGTTTTTATAGGGTCAATTAAGCAAGTAGCCTCTGTCCCGACATACTTCTTGCGAGACACGCACCATAACTCCTAGAATTGTCTTCCTGAGCCAGTTAATTCACAGTCATCGCGTTAATATTCAACTAAAATACCGCAATGCTCGAATAGACTCATTTTCCAGATGATACGACTACAGTGTGTCAAAGAACAATAGTTTCTTCGAAATTATACTCCATACAAGACAACTGCATATGACCAAGACAAGATCGTTAATTAATTTTCGTCGCTTTTCATTGCTTGTTAATTTTCAAGCTCTCACATTCTAAACAAAATTTTTCCCAAGAATTAAATTCACGTTTGAGAAATAAAATAAACTTCTTGATGATTTTGACTTGGAATGAACACTAGATCTACCAATTCAATCAGAAAGACTGATCTCGGTATTTTCCATTCTGTAATTATTAGAAACAGTAATCAACTCTTATCGAGACAGATTTGTAATTAATATATTTACTTATCACCATAGCACCACTCAAATTATTATTATCTATATCTCAATCGCTAGAAACATATACCTGCTTTTAAAAAGGAATTAATATGAACTCTTATCGGGATAGAACTGTAATTAATACATTTACTTATCTACATAGCACCACTCAAATTACTATTATCTATATCTACTATGTTTACGTACCCATTAATTAGAACTACTATGGGGGTCGAAATGACTCATTTCGGACATTAGATTTTCTCGATGCTTTTGCTATAACTTATATCGATATTTTCTTAAAATATGTTCACGAATACGTCTGCTCTTCTATTTTCGTTATATCGTATAAATTAATACCAATTGCATTGTACTTAGGTATACATTTGAAATCGATAGTTTGGGTATGAAAGATGTAACAAAGGAAGATACTTGTAGAAAGAAGTCTAGGTTAAAAAGGGCATCCAAAAGAACTGTGAGCCAACCAATAACTGCACTGGCAACAAAAGTCACGTGACTGATCACGGACGCGTTGGTTTAAGCATTGATGCATTGACAAGTGGAGAATGGCCCCGGAGGAAACGGGGAAACGAAGAGTGCAAAGGAAAATCTGCTCGTTCGGGGCTTTGTTCCCGAGGAAATCCAGTTTACATATTCACCAGGCATGCGTGGATACGTGTAAGTCCCTGCTTGAACCTCGCTGTACAACATCTGCGTTGTATGTACGTACTTGACTACCGTCAAATGCAGACGGCCAATCCACGTGTATCTAACGAATTCTCAAACTCGATTTCCTCGCAAGCCAAGCGTCGAGCGGGCAAATTTTATTTCGCACTTTTAACTCTTGCTTTTTCATCTACAATCTCTCGCTCCGCGAGCTCATGCCGCCTGGACCGTGCCAATTTCCGCGTCTAACGGTTAACCAAAATATTGCACGAGAACATACGAAATTCGCCAGTTTAATCCGCCGATATCTATTCCATTCTAATTGCGTCGTAAAAATTGTTATTTTTCATTTAAATCCGAAGCCGTGATTTAGAAGACGCCCGCCACCGAGTGAATATTGACTGCTTTGTATCCGGAATTGAAGAAAAATAAGCATCGGTCAGTCACTTACGAATCGAGGTTATAAATTGAGAATTTCACATTTGAGGATTTTATTTTGCTAATTTCTCGGCAAACGAGAAAACTCGGAAAATTGGATATGGGTGTTGGAGAATTATACGTTTATACAGAAATGGAGAAGTTTGAGCGACGATTATGGAATTATCGAAGAATTTCTAAGTTTGGAAACTGTTAGAGTTCTTTGATTTAGTAAATCACGCGTAGTGGTATTTCTTTTATAATTCTTTGTTACAGAGCACGTGTTAATACAATTCTCTGGTCTCTGTGATTATATTAGAGTGAATCAGAAAACAAAAGATCTGTCATACCTATTTCTAGGCTACATAAACTTCAAAAACACAGAGATAGCGATTTGAAGTGACTATTTTCAGAGAAAGAAATGGGAAAGATATTCGTAAATAAGAGCCTCTTAATTCGCGAAACGATTAATTTCTCGGCTGGAAGTGGGTGGGGAAAATAGAGCATTTAACAGAATGAGATAGCGAAATGAAGTGGAGGAGAAAAAACGAGCTCCTAACTGAAAGCTTTCCGCTGTGAGCCGCAGGAAGATCTCACGCGTGCCTGCAATACGTATTCCCCGTACCTTACGATCTTCGAGTGGAGAAGAAGATTATCAGGGAGGATCGATGGCAAGCGATAGATATAATCAAACCACGTTCGCGTAATAGCGAAATCGTGCCGCTCGTACATTACTCGATCGAACGAATGTAAAATCCGCGGTTATTCGTATTTTGTTTGGATACACCTAACCCTGCAATCCCTTCGGCTAAACTTCCTTTCAGGCCATCATTTCTTTCCTCTTACCGTCTTTTCTCTTTTATTTCCGAATTTTCTGGTAGCTTTCAACAGTGAATATTCGATCAGGGAAGATGAAATACATATGCTAGTTTCGAGTATGCAAATCCAATGATACGTTAAACATTTGATATCCTTAGTTGGTAAAGTATTATGTCGCTTATTCTGACACTAATGTTGATAATTTTTGGATTTTTCAACAATATTCAAAGACTAAGACGAAGTATTTCGATTTTGAATCTTAAAATCCACTGCTTCAAGAATTTGATAAGCCTTTTCATTCGAGAGACGACCTTCGATTATAATTTAATAAAATGTAATAAAATTTTGAAGGTCGATATTAATTAATATATTAAATTTAAAATAACGTAATAGCGTGCAAAGCATTGAAATTAAATAATTCTACGTGTTAATTGTTACAAGACCATTCATTTAATTGTCTGAAACGCATCGTCGCTTTTATGGCAGAAAATCTTCCTATTTCTAGTTTTTTGTAGCGAAAAAATCGCCGAGTGCAAAGGGTTAAAGTAAATCCCAGGTGGAGTTTCAATAGGAAACGAAAAAAATTCAACGATAAAAGTAGAACCTTGGAAAAAGATATCCTTGATGAAAGTCATAACGATACTGAATACTGTTAACAATAATGTTATCAGATGTAGAAATACGGTTCATTTACATTTTCGCAGAGTTGCAAATTAATGTTATTAGAAGTTTATGTAAGCATCCCGAGAACAGAAAATAATCGAGGTCTGAACAAGTACGATATGATATACCATGGAATTATATAATTCACATACTCTCGCGTAACATTATTATATTAACATCATAGCGCAATTTAATTACCTTGTATTTCGAATTTCCACAAGACCCATATGGATTAAACGAAAATTTCGCGATATCAAGATATTTAACCCTTGCATATCTTTATGCGTTATTTCCATGCATAAAATCGTTAAAAAAATTCTGCTTTTATGCAGAACGACACAGATATATACCCCCGCCAATCTACCCCATACCTAAAACCATTAAATGAAAAAAAGTTTGTTCTCTGACAGGAAAATAATTCGTCGACAAGGGGGTCAGCAATTTGCACCGCGCAAAAGTTATAAAAAAAATAAAAAAAATATTCTTTCTCTCACAGAAAAATAATCTAGGAATAAAAGGTTTAATAATTGATTCCGTGCTCAAAATTTCGAAATAAAAATTGCTTTCCTTTTGCGGCAAAATCATTTAAGAACGAAACGGTTAACCGTCTACTCTGGCTCTAAAACCATAGAAAAAATTTTTCTCTCCGGAATAGATAGAAAAAAAATTCACGTTCTACTCCATGCTTGGAGAGAAAAAAAAAAGGAAAAAATTGTTCCCTCACAGAAGAATGATTTAAGAGCAAAAAAGCTTAACAATCTATCGTACACCCGAAACCAAAAAAAAAAAAAAGAGAAGAAATGCTCTCTCACAGAGGAATGTGGATTTGAAAATAAAAACGTTAATAATCTACTCCACGCTAAAATCACAAAAGAAGAAAATTGTTCTCTCACGGTAAAATGATTTAAGGGTCAGAAAGTTCAGAATCTACTGGACTCTGAAAATCGCGAAAAGCAACATATTTCTTTCCCCGAACAACGATTTAAAATCGAAAAAGTCGAGAATCTACAGCACCCCGAAAATCGCGAAAACAAAAATATTTCTTTCTCAGGAAAATGCTTTAAGAGCATAAACGTTAATAATCTACCCCACGTTAAAGTCGCGAAAGAAGAAAATTGTTCTCTCGCAGAAAAATGATTTAAGGGGAAAAAAGTTAAGAATCTACTGCACCCGGAAAATCGTGAAAAGGAAAATTTGTCTTTCCCAGGAAAATGATTCGAGATAAAAAAAGAAAAAGAAGTAGAGTGTCCAGCACGCGTGAAAAAAGGAGGAAAATAAAAATTGTTCATTCAGAGGAAAATAAGTGGGAGAAAAGGGTTGACAGTGGTCTGCTCCGTAGTGGAGTTGCCACATCCGAAGGAGCAAAGAAATCTCTTTCCCCAATCTAGAAGCAAAAGACGATTGACTGCAAAAAGGAGGACAAAAGGATTGACGGAAGTAATTAAACACCAGATGGACGAACCCCTTTCTCGGCAGAGGTCGAGTAATAGCGCTGCTTCGTCTTCCTCTGCTTGTTGGAACGATAAAAATTGCATAGACGGCCGGGGTGCAGTTGCACCGATTTCCACGCTGCCATTTTTCTGGCCGGCAGGCGGAAGTAAATCTGCCTCGTTCGCAAATCGGGGGGAAATCTTGCTTGGTAAGAGAGATATCCAGCAGCAGCTGAGTCTTTTGGTCGATGCTTTGCCGCGAAACGAAGTTAAAGGAGCTTGATATATCGCGCGGCTCCTGCGAACCTACCCGGAAACGGTAATAATTCATGGCCGGTTAACGGAATGGCATTAAAGATTCTTGACTCTCGTTGCTATTCTTACGTTACTTGCCAACTCCGTGCCACAGTAACGCGGCTATTGCACGTCTACCCTGATACCAACGCTCCAAGGACTCGAAATTTCCAGAGTTCGCGCTACTCCGATTGCTCTGACACAATCCGTATCTGGGTCAAACTGTGCAGGTTTTCCGGGGGATGCCTGATTTTGTATCCACCAGCGGGAAATTTTGCATAACAGAGTTCTCGCTGTGTGACGACGTGTTGGGGCTTGGCTAATGCGAGCATCGTTCGTGCAAGGGTTTGACAAAGGATCCTGCCCAGATAGGGGTGTGAGGAAGAAGCTGATTAGGGGATAGGTAGTTAGGTAGTTCTACGTTTGAATTATACCAACTTTCCTGTCTAATTTAATTAGCCAATTTTTCGTTTCGTACATGTACGTCTTGATCGGTTTTCAAGTTCTCAAATTTCAGGAAAATTCAGATTATATCAGGGAAGAAGTCGATACAAGGAAATGGTTTTATGAATGATTACATTCAATACTTTCCCTTCGCAACGAAGAGAGATATGCAAAGATATACAAATTTCTTCATAATCTAGTGAATGTCTCCATAATCTAGTGTTTGACAAAGATATTACGTTGTGATCGTTATTTTTAAAATAAATTTTGAAATTCAATATTCTACATTTCCCTAGGTAAACCTCAGATAACACACATAAAATTGGAAATTAGTTAATTCAAAATTCTGATTAATCACCGATTTCTATAGAGGAAAATTCCCAATTTTCAAAGCATAATATAAGAGAATACCGTGTATTTGTATTACAATATGATTGGAAAATTGTTTGATGAGAGGAAAACGAAATTTATTAAAAAATTAGATTATGAAATATAAAACTGAATTTAAAAAAGAATATTGCAACGAAGCTTAATAGCGAATGTAATAATTTAAATGCTTTTAATATAAATTTTATAATAATCGAAAAATATTTATTGGCTCCAAATTTATATTGATATTTTTCTTTATCGTAATAGGTAAAGAATATTTCAGAAACACTTCCTGATATTCTCATATAAAAAATATTTCTTGAAAATTATAAAATATTTACAAGATTAACAACAAATGTTATGATCTACTTTAAATTACAGTTGCTATGTAAATTGTAATTGCACATCTCATTCGCATGAACATCACTTCAGCCAGAAATGTCGCATACCTGTATTTTCAAACAGTAAATGCTCTTGTACTCAAAGGTTACATCTAATTAATCCTCTGTAGACGGGTGTAGAATTGTTCGTGACACAAATGTTTCTAATGCCTCATAGCAAATTTGTTTAAAGCAACGCGTGCTTTAATAATTAACGAAATAACGAGTAGCAATTTACAATTTAACATTAACTTCTCGCAATGATAAATTGTATCTTTTACCATTTGCTTTCTCTCTATTTTTTATAGAAAGAGGGATGACTGAAGATGGTACTCGTGCACAATGAAAACACGGGCTGAGTTGTTTTAGCAGATCAATGTGCCATTTCATATTGTCTCATACATAAAACATTCGAGTGGCGAAGAAAATTATTCTTCTGGAGTTTCCAAACAGCCACGGTACTTGCTTATATGTTAGAAAAATAAAGAACTTTCCGACAAAAGCTCTTGAAGCAAGTAATTTCTATCGAATGATGTAGCTATAATTTCAACAAATTACTACGACTTTTATAAAATATAAATACCAACAAGATCACTTAATTTCAGTATGAACATTCAACTTCTAATATTTATTATAATTTAATATGATAAATATTATAGCTTTCTCGATGCAGAATGACTTCTGTAAATAAAAATTTGTAACGTCTCTCAAGATAATAAGAAAATTGGAATAAATGTGATACGAAAAAACCATTCTACGTTTAATCGTAAAAATCCCTCAACCAACACCCTACATTTAAATCTCAAAATTTGGTATGAGCTTCTTAATATAATAACGTATAACGCTAAAAAAAACTACAACGTGCCATTTTGAAAACTAGAGGTAGTCAGAAATAAAGTGTATATATGAACTTTGAAATTTCCAAAAATTCTCGATTCGCTGAAAAATAATTCCCGACATAGTTTCCTAAACAGAGATAACTAAAACCGTCGAAAATTCATCCCAAAATTATCCAATTAATACCAACACCTTAATTTCAAAAACCAGGATTAAATCTCTAATATAGCAAAATATCGTAAAATGGAATAATTAAAAATTCTCAAACCTCGCGTTGAATTATCGACTGGTTTAATCGTTCATTTTTCTACAGAGTGCAAGGAGTTCGATAGGTCAGTAGACAGATTACTCTGTCAGTAATCACAATCGAAGCCTGGAATGTTGGTTACCAAAAATAAGAAAAGAAGAAAAAAATGCACCCTTTGGAAATAAGAACCTTTTCCTTCTCCTCTTGCCTCTTTCCGGCATTAGTTCAGGAAGCTTCTTGCCTGCGTTGGTCTCGCCTAATCCCCACTAACGAGACTATGCTTTTGTTTCACGGTAGATCGGAACCTCAGAGTGGCCCACCCTCTTTGACGATCGATCGGTCACCGCTGATAAGGGTGCCATGCCTGCTGTTGATTTTATCAGCATTCGGTGCGTAACGCTACGGATATACCGGATTCGATAACAGTCGACCACTGCGAGGCCAAATCACTTAAGATCGCATTTCTTCCACTCCACCGAGCAGAACAGTAAGTACGCTACGCGTCGCTATTCCAATCTTTTCCGGTGCTTACACTCTCAGCAAGACTCGAACTTGAGACTTATTCGCAGAAATATCCTGATTCCGATCATACCGAACAGATCTTTTTTAACGTCTAATTTGACAAGATCGAAGTTATTTTGTTCGAATCGTGTGGAACAGACGGATAGAGGATGACATTATATTTAAAAATGTCGGAAAGAAAGAATTACATTTTTTCGTTTGAAACGAGTCACATATTCGATCTAGGAAGAATGTAGCAACCAGTTTAGCAGCTCCTCGCGAACTCGTGCGACTAAGAAAAATGAGGAAACGCGAGACACCGAATGGCGCGAAGAACTATCGGCAATGTATTAGCAAAGGAAATTAACTTAAAGTAAACCGTGTTGAGAAACAGCTTTCACTTTCTTCGCGCGACCAAGTTGATCGGTGGTTCGATCGAAACAATTATTGCCATCGTTACAGGAAACTTCCGGCGCTGGTAACGTAGCACGAATACAAACACTCGACGGACCATAAACCCCGATAACCGATGAAACGTCGTGGTGGTGAAGCTTTTAGAACAAGAACGCGGTGCACCGATCGGTTTGATCGTATTTTCCGGCACGATCGATCGTCCATAGAAACATCGCTCGTCGATGTCCCTCCTCCTTTCCTTTTAGCAATAACGATGGCATTCTGGTCGGAAAGCAAAGCCGACGCAATGGCTTTAGACTGTTGCAGGGACAAGAGACTGGGCTGCACCCCCGCCTGCACCATTAGCGTTGCAATTAAACATGTTTATTACCCGGCAACCGTAATACAACCCGGCGAGTCCTTAATGTTACCTAGATAGCGCTGCATGCGTTGCGTGCCAGCCCACCGACTCGATGGGGAGAATACCGACCTCGGTAATGCTTCTACTTAACTGCAGCTGTGTGTGCATGCATGCAAGCCAAAAAATCCACCCTGCACATTTACACGCGAATTTTCTCCCGTTATGCCATGATTATCGCCACGTCAGATTCCGGCGCCTCCGACGCGAGCCGCCGCTTATTAGCGTCTCTGCATCGGATCGGGTTACCAACTTTACCGATCAACGCGAGTGACCAACTTAAGCGGCCAAGTTACCACACCGGGACGACGACTTGTTTAGTTTGACCTGGATTATTAATTCGAGTAATTAACGGCTCTGG
The DNA here is from genome assembly GCA_002201625.1 of Euglossa dilemma. NCBI lineage: Eukaryota > Metazoa > Arthropoda > Insecta > Hymenoptera > Apidae > Euglossa > Euglossa dilemma. Next base: position 356,539 of record NIJG01000036.1, on the reverse strand, counting down.
CTTATCGGCGAGCTTCTTCCATCCGAGCTCTACCTCACTTGCATCCTCTTGTGCTCGATCAAACCGTGATATCCAGTTGTTGGGACGCGAGCTAGGATTTTAGGGTAGAAACCTAAAGCGGGTTTGGTTTTAAGCATTTGCACTCGAAAGGCGAAGCTCGGTCGTCGTTTCATCCTAAGAGATTCTAAAGATCGATAATAATTATTATGTAGAATATAAATGTACATTTAAAATCTTGGAATTATTATTTTTCTGTGACGATAAGATCGTTGAGTCAAATTACATTTAAAATTACCCAACGATACGTGGAATATCGAAATAAAATAATTCTTAATCCATTTACTGCCAACTACGAGATAGTGGATTGCGATTTGTCACGGGATAAATTGAGTTAGGAATTATTAGAAAAGGTAAAGTCTATTTTAGCACTACACCTGAAACTAAATATTATTAGATTCTTTGAAATTCCATTAAAATAAAATCTTGACGCCTAAAGCAGAACGCTGTAAATTTTCCTGGCAGCGAATAGGTTAATTTGCATACGATTTGTAGCGGCCATAAGCACGTACAAATATTCGCATTTGGCGTGCAAATGGTTAAGAAGGATTATGGAACGCGACCCTTCGTGACTGTTTTTGAGGAAGTCGCCTTCTACTTTAGTGAAAGTTTTTACGCCGATATTAGGGTAAAAACCAGCCTTCAGGCTTAGTTAATTGGAGACCCAACAGTTCATACGAGTATTATAAACCCTCGGCTTTTCCGAGAGGCCCACAGGTCACTCGCAAAAGAAAAACGCGGAAAAGTAAGAGGCCGAAAAGGCCCCGGATTGGTTAATGAGCTAACGAGTGCATTAATCGATCACGGGTGACTTTTTGGCGAAACCGAAATTTGTCGAAAAGCAACTGAAAATCCTGAGAGTTCGATCGAGACAAATCGAGAAGACAACAGCGCATTGTATCAACAATAAAATCTCAGTTTTGGAAACTGAACATTTGGAGTGAGAGTCTATCTCCTATCCGAGAGATCCTTTCACATCTTACCGATTTCTTGTTTACCGTTTTAAAAATGTCTTCGATTTTATGGGAGAAAGTCTTCGAATTACTATTATTCCGTAACGATAAGATCGTCGAGTGCAAATTAGATTTAAAATTATCCAAGGATACGTGGAATATCGAAATAAAATAATTTTATGTCTCAATTTTCATACGATCTCTTGTTTACCGTTTTAAAAATGTCTTCGATTTTATGGGAGAAAGTCGTCGAATTACTATTTTTCTGTGACGAAAAGATCGTCGAATGTAAAGGGTTAAGTGCTGTGTCTGTTTAGATTAGGCTTGTCGTTGTGATGTATTTGGTTATTATTCGTAGGAATGTAATTGGTGTAACGTAACGTGGGATGATGGATTTCAAGACAGAAATTGTAAGTGTATAAAAAATTAATAAATTTTTATTGGACTATTCGGTACGACTGTCTAAATTAGGACGTTCATAAAATGCTTCTAAAGAGTTCAATTTTATACACTGGGTCACTGCTACGTCCAATCAATATGTTCAACCAGATTATGCTCGCGTTTTATTGTTAATGAGCTATCTTCGATTCTGGGACAGATAGAAAGGGATTGCATGATCAAATGTACGTTTCCTACGAATGTCGTTAATCTACATTATCGACCTACTTACTTTCATTAAAATTTTATACCGTGTCTTCTAGAACCATTATACCCAATTACCAACGAAACAATCCTGATTGTAAGTATAACATAGAACGAAGAAAACGAGCAAACACTTCGAATATTTCTATGAGAAATGACGAGTTGCTTTGATCGGTGTTATTAACCTATTCTTATCGACCTACTTGCTTTCGTTAAAATTTTATACCGTGTCTTCTAATGACATTATACCTAATTATTAATGAAACAATTCTGATTGTGAGTATACCATGAAACGAAGAAAACGAGCAAACACTTCGAATATTTTTATGAAAAATGACGAGATACGTTGATTGGTATATCGAGGAATATATAATCTTATGTAACCAGTTAATTATTGTTATTATTATTAAAAGTTTTAATTACATATTCAAAACATTTGAAGAAATTCTATTCCATTCAATTGCCATTAGGCATTCGTTGATTTTCTTTCTCGTATTTCCGGCAAATGTATCCAGAACGATACATATTTCACGTGAAATATTCTTCCTAAGTACAAAGGAACAACGAATCTTGCTTATGCGGTTGTTACTTGACAAATAAAGAGACCGAAGTAACACGTAGGAACCGAGTGAGCCGTATTAAGAGCAGCACATATTAAAGAAGTACCTTCCTTTACCACCTCAGCCATTTCGCATAATGTAATTTAATATACGTACTTGAGGTACCAACGAGATAATGCTTTTGTAAATAAGCGTTCGGTCCTCGCAGCACGTTCGCGTTCTCCTCTCTTCCTTTCCTTTTCCTGTCTCTCTCCTTCTCTCTTATTATCCCTCTAACGTTTTCACCTTTCTCGTTTCCTTCTCGTTGCTCTATCTGATTTTCTAACCGCCACGGAGCCCAATACTGGAGTGGCCCACGTACAGCGAACCGCAATTCTATAAGTAGTCACTTCACCCAATTTGCGGAGTGAGCAAATTGTTAGGAGAGAGTATAGGTTTCCCGGGGAATGATGAGGATTATCGAGGCATCAAGCAACCCCGATATATCGATCTCGATTCGTGACGTCGCGGAAAATAAACAAGAGCGAAGTCGGTCCAGATCGAGTGGAAATGAAAATTTGCGTTCGGTTTGGCTCTTGTTGAAAGTTGCGAATTTGCTAATATGGCGCCATAACGTGGCACTTGTATGGGGCGTTCCATCAACTCTCATCATGTGAAATATCTTTGTTATTTCGAGCATTGCACGCGTATATTGTCCGGGTATAAAAAGCTCAGGATCTGGATAAACACGCACCTTATTTTATTTCACGTGCTATCATTGTTATTATTATTATTATTATTACTTTAATTTCTCATATATCACACGTTTGTCTCTCACTGCATGCAGAAATTTTCCACCGCCACCGTTTCTGATAACGGTGCTTTTTGTACGTTTGTCTGTATTTGCGAGTGTAAACCTATCACTGATAAATGTTGCGTACATTTTTTTTATTTATTATTACGGTTATTATTGATTCTGAAATGGTAAATTTTATGACAAAGGGTCTTCGGTATTTTTATAACAAAACTTATAGCAAAAAACTCGATACAAAAACGAATGATTTCATTGAGAGAAAAAAGAATCGTTGTTTACATAATTATTTCTTTGGATTGTATAAATTTATTTGGAAAGACGAAGATAATTGAAAGTTCGTGGAACATCCTGTATACCGTGTCATGTATTTCCTTATGCAGTATCCGGTATAGGAAAATGATAATATTCATGAAACGCGCAATCGTGTCTCTAATGGAATATTTGTAGAACGTAAAATTGGCGTTATAACTATGAAAATTTATATCCATACGATTCTGATATACCAGTTCGCTTCGGGTAAATTAATAACTGCTATTTCTACCGAAACTAATTCTCATAGTTGGTTTCACGTTATCGAATCAAATTCTGAATATTGTTTGTCACGATGTACAGTCGATACCCAAACACGATATCGGATAGGATTTTAATTATGACACGTAGGTCTAGTTTCAAACAAATAGTTTACCTTATTCCGTTCGGTGTATTAATAAAATTCAGCGTTTTCTCGCACACTTGGACTAAATTTAAAACACCTTGTCTGTGATTTATATGCGTCATATATGATTTATATTTTCCTTCGCACGTAAAAAATTCTATGCTAATGTACTATATTAATTAAACAGTAATATAATATACCAATAATACGAATAACGAATACAGTATACTAACAGGATATTAATAGCACATTGATATAGTATATTATTACTTTATCAATATACTAAGTTTACTAGTATACATCTATTGTTATTACTAATATATTATTAGATTATACTGCTATTCTCATATTAATCTGTCATATATTAGAATATCGATTTACTATATTAGTAATATAAGAATAGTATTATATTCTAATTACATTTTATATTACATGTTATTCGTAATATCAAACTTACTATTTAAATAATATATATTAACATTAAGTTTATGGAACCCGTCAATTTGACGGATAGGTTACTCCAGTCATTCAATAATAACAGATTTGGTTAACTTATATTAAAACTGGTAGTATTGTAATTATTTTTAAACAAATTCAATTGTTTTTTTCTTTAAGAAAACACGTGATTTCCTTTATCTCTAAATTAGACAGATACCTGCCATAAGAAAAGCATCCGTAAACCTAGTGTTAATATATTTATATCGTATTAAATATAATATTTCACGTATATTAATATATTCTAGTATATTCTAGTATATGTATATAATAATATATATTAAACTACGTAAAAACATTTCTAATCCAACGATTGATACAAACGACGCAATATCCGTAACCAATTGAAAAACTCGCAGACTACCAAACCGTGAATACCAAACCAAACGAAATCCACCACACGGCAAATATCCGAGCCCAGTCTTAACACCCACCTAAACCACCGAAACCGAGTAAACGTGAAACCGTGACACGTGAAAACAGATATCCCGGCGCGCGATCCGAGCAATAATTAACTTATTCCGATAGATATAAATTACCGTCTGAATGTCCATTTAAATCGTTTAACCAAGTGGCTTTAAACGGCGGATAGGTGAGAAGGAATCTTTACCGTAGATTAAACCGGCAAGATGGACATCGACCACACTCGAGCGAGAAGCGAGTGAAAAAGACAGAGAGATCCGAAAAAGGGAGAAAAGGGAGAAGCAAGGGAGAAGAAGAGGGAGAGAAAGAGAGAGAAAGAGAAAGAGAGAGGGGGAGAAAAAGAAACATCAAAGAGGACTCTCTGTCCAAAGGGATTTTTACTCTCGTCGTGGACATTCAGAGATATACGCCGCATCTCTGGCAAAGCATACTCGATGTACATGTGTGTATACACACGGTTGACCTAACGTAATCCTGTTCTCATCTCCCTTTTCCCTGTGTCTCGCTCCAGCCCGCGGAATGCTCGCGCGTATGCACTACTTCGCGGCTGGATTATCATGAGAACGCGGCAGAATGACATTACGATGCTAAACATTTTTCAGACACTCGCGCGAAACTCGTCTCGTTGTCATACGCACGAGTAAAAGGAAGAAAATGGCAATGAGAAGTGCATTGAAAGCGTCACCGACGGCCAGCAAGTGTACTTGCTTGAAGAAAACGCTTTACGCTGTAATTTAATTACTCTCGCAGGTGAAGAATTTCGAGAGACAGCATGCCGGCTTGTAATCAAGATTTCACGACTGCGTGCAATTTATTAACGCTGTAAATACAGTTTATAACACGGCTTCGTTACGAACAAATAGACACTTATTGTAATACAAGCAACTCGCGTATGCAGGCTGGTAAACCACGGAAAATGTATTTACGTTTAACATTTTCTTCGTACGAGACCTTCGTTCTTCGTGGAATTAAATATGCGCGGATATATAGAGTTGGTAAGAAAGCTTATTATATCAATTGCTCGTTATAACACATTTTAATATCGATATTAACGAATCATCGATATTTTAACAATATTTTTTCACATACAATTCTTGTCTTATGTCAAAATAACGAATTCTATAATATTAAATTTACGATACTAAAACAATTGCAAGATTTACTCGTCTAAAGAAAAGTGCAGTACTAAATACTATACATCACAGAGTGAACAACTTTCGTTTGAAAGTGTTGCTATCGTAGATGCATAGTTTAAATCGAGTAAAGGAAGGTATTGCAAAGTAAGGAAAAGGTTAGAAAGGAAAGTTCAGAGCAGGTCATATGGTATCCACGTGGCAGAGAACGTGTGATATGTAAAATTAAAGGCAGTCATTTCGCTACAACCGATTCGTTGCGAATTAACCGATATATCACTGAACGAACGTACGTTTCATTAACTATAAATGAATATTTTTCAATCAAATGGCTACTTCGAGCCATAAACGGTTAGTACCTGATACAGCGTGGTAATAAAAGTAACTTCGAGCAATTTATTACCTGCTGCTGAAATGTAGCACAGTTATCTATAACAATTACGAATGGAATGCATTTTAAATCTGCGGAATCTCCGCAAATGCATCGAGCAAATATTGTTTTAAACGGCACCCTGTGTCACGTATGTTTTAGCAATATTGAAATAACGCAAAATATAGGCAATTTATTAATTACCTTGCTAATTGGATAATATACTACACGGGTTGATTGTAGCAGAAGGCCAGTTATCTAGAGATCGATTATACAGCTACCAATTATCTGATCTCCCGATTGCACAGACATTGATTTCCTGATCCCTGCTTATCGGAGCATGAAATCGGAAATTCTTGTATTTATGAGCAAGGAAAACAATTTTCCGACGATAATTGAATATTTGTTTCATTAACATACGTAATGAGATGGACATAATGACGTATACGTGCGTAGCGATGGTCGTAAATATCGCCATGATTTTTTACAGATTAATTGTAGCAAAATTTATTTCGAAGCAACGTTAATCGATACTTAAAGGTTGATGATAAAAATTGTGAGATAACGAGAGATTATATATCACTGAACGTTTAGAAAATCGAAGAAAATATTTTTGGATTGCATTCATTAGAAGAGGAATAATTATTTCAAATAGTCCTAATTTTTCTAAAAAAAAATCTGAGACTTACCAAATTCTGAAATATCAGAAAATTTAATAATTTTATTAACTTGATATTAACTCCGTTGAATTATTTATAATTTTATCAACTTTATCTTCATTTCGTTAATTTGATTTTAGCCCTATTAAATTTGATTAATAATTTTGAAAACAGTTATCATTTAAAAAAGTTAGGTGATCTTAATTATTTATGAAATGTCAAGTTGCTCCAAAGATTATACCATTGAAACTTATTGCTATTTCAACGTTGACGATCATGATCTGCAAATAACGAACACTCTGTATACCACGCTCGAAAATCGACTTAACTTTTTAAATCCGACTAAACGTAGAGATGGAAAAAAATAATCAATTTCAGAGCCACGTTCTTTTCCTGGTATCTGATATCTCCGACAGAACGAAAAATAACGAAGTCTATACATTTAAATTACAGATGCTTTAATCAAGATTCGACCTCTCAGCCGAAGATCCGAGTCACTGATCCAAGTTCAATTTCGTGCTTTTTCGAATCTCAATTCCTGCTGCCTTCTTATCGAATCTGATATTTCCTTCCGAGTCCGAGTAATATTTTATCGAAATCGATTGGAACGAAATCGAGTCGTTTAATTACGATAAACGTAATCAACGAAAGTTTCTCAACTGCGGAAAAATAACGATGTCGTCCTTCGCGTTTTCATGTTATAAATACGCTTTTCCACTGGTAACATGGAAACGTATTTTTTTTTTTTTTTTGCGATTTCAACGAAACTTTACGCCGAAAGTAGAAATAATAACAATCCAGTAACATGTTTAATGCTTGTATGTGAAAGTGAATACCTATTGTACGAGAAAATCCACACAATGCTCGATGTATGATATCGTGGAAACAATATATCACTTGTTGAAAAGCATTTTCGCGTGTAAAGAATGGCACTGTGTTTCTATTAACACGTTAGTCGCCATGACAGTTTTGACCGAGAGTTTATTCGAGGCTAAAATGGAAATACGTGTTAGTACGATGTATTAGATCAAAATAAATATTCCAACCGGAATTTCATGTTAACTAATTGTTCCATTCTCAAAAATCGAAGAATTATTTTAGATGTATCCTTATATGAGAAAATACGTAAAATTATCTACAGGGTTTCTTTCACTACGATAATATGAATTATATAAATAATGTCATTATACTAAAATAATAAAACGTTTCATCGAAGTTACTCCATTAATTTATAAAAAATTAAACATGGATGAAGTCAACAAAATTTTCAAAAATTGAAGTTGACTAGTTTGATCTTTAATTAATTTACGTTATTCTGATTTGGCACCTTGTCTGTCAGATTTTCAGATGATCTACTCAAGAACCAAACTGATCAATTAATTAATTAACTTATAGAAGTTGATCTCCTGATATTTTGGTTCTTAAAAAATTAAACACTGATCATGCATTTTCGTAATGAACTTAAGAAAGTTTCAAGAAACGGAGTTAATGAATTTAACTTTTGACTAGTTCGCACATGCTTGATTCTAAAATTCACATCTGCATAAGCTAGTCAGAAGCCAAACTGATGAACTCTGTGCAGGCTGCTCGTTCAGTCTCTGAAAAATCAAACATTAATAACACATTCTGGCACTCGAATTAAAAGAACTTTGATAAAGAAAATAGATTAGTTTGATTTCTAACTGATTTATATAAAAAAATCACCATTAGAGAAGAATTAAGAATTACGAATTAAACGCTAACGTGGATTTAATTCAAATGTACGATTAATCATGTTAGTTTCTGATATCACACAAAGAATTTCACGTGGGAATTTAATAATTGTGTTAGTAGTAAATTTCGTAGATTAAATATATTGAATTACAGTCAATTGACACTTAAATGTGACGATTAGTGTCATTGCTTACCGAAGTCTTCAACTTTGTCAATTGATAGACTGTCTGTCTCTATCGCTAGATAAATACACAGACAGAAAACGATCAATGAAATGTAACACTGTTTATCTACTTCTTCACCTAAATTCGTACTCAATAACAACATCTCTGTTACCACTGAATTACCATTAATGTCAAATTTCAACGATCAAATCTCTAAATACCACTCTAAGACCACAATTAAGAAAACGCTATTATATGTTACATTTCTAATCAATCTATCCAATCTTTAGTAAGCCATATCTATTACAAACTTTTGTTAACAAATTGAATATTCCGGTAAAAACATTTCACATTTCACGAAGCTTCCTCGACATTTTATTTTTCACGAGTAATCACTTAATGTTCGAATTATTCTACAAAAAAAGAGATCAAAAGCTTCCCGAATTATTTTATTACAGGTTTAACGGCAATAAATTCGCTAATTCGAAAGAAAGTGATATTTTATAAAACACGTATATGCAGGATTTATAGCAAACTCGATAGATAAGGTAGGGATGAATCAAAACAAAATACAGGAAATTTTACGTAAAATCGAAACCGTGATGGCACGAGTTTAAATGATCGTTGCAAAATTAACGATTGATGTAACACGATTAACGATCCCAAACTGATTATAAGAATACAAGATTACAGCGATGTAAAAATGGCTGACAGATCAGCGAGTTAATTTCCACTACAAATTCTCTTCGACGAATCTGATTATGAACAAAAGCTAACCATGTTTCATAGAACTCTATAGACACTACTGGCTGGCAACATGGTTCTCTGTAATACATACAGTTGGGAGGCAACATAACGCTTGATACTTTCCTTTATGCGCCATTAAGACGCAAAAGGAGGACAATGTTAGTCGAAAATGAAACGCAACGAGTCGGTGCTTTATCGCGACTCTTCGCAACGATGCTACTTCATTAACGTTTTGGCAAACTTGGCCTCTCGCAGGTGTCGGAGAAAGCTATGTTTCTTCCTTTCGACAGACGAGAGGAAAGAGGAGGCTACCGGAGGCTGCGCGTACACTGTCGGAAGAAGAAATCTTATCGTTAAATCGCGGAAGGAGGAAAGCGAAGACAGAGAAAGAAACGAGAGATTATTAATGGCCCTTTCTACGAAAACCATAAATTTCTTGCACGCACAGTGTGCCCTATCAAATATCCAAGATTTTCTTGATTAGTTTCTCCGTCTAAGTAGGTGCCTGCGATACGTATATGTCTTGAATCATATCGGATGGAATTATTCATTTATGTAATATTTCGTCCATTTGAATATTTTACGTGTACAAATGTTTTTTATTCGTTTAAATTGATATTTAGTGGTTTATAGTAATCTTGGAATTTTTATGCTTCCAGTTAAGAGGAGGATTAAGGGATAATTTTCTAGGATTCATATTATTAGTTATAATACGTATTAAACAGTTACATTACATATTTATTACATATAGTTATTATACATATTAATATATTCATACCTATGTATATATATAATATAATAATAAAATATATATACTTTTTTTCTTGATTTAGGTAAATTATATTTGTAAGAGAGTTTGGAAGCATATTTTTCTTGAATTCGTTTTAATTTATGTTTAGCAAATAGTACCATAAATTAATATGCAAATATGATAATAGCCTGATATAATTTTTATATGTCAAACTAGATTTATCTTTTTTATGTTTCATTCTTAGTTCTCTGATATTTTACTATTCTAATTCCACTTTTAATGTATTTTTCCTTTCTTCCATAAAATAATATCTGCGATATTTATACTATTTTCGTAAATATTCGTGATATTCAAGCTTTTATTTCCTATTTGATCTTTAATTAAAATTCTGTTTTCATCTTTTTAATTATCACTATCTTTTACACGTGAAAATAATTTTTCGATACCAAAAACAAAACGTGTAAATGCAAAATAACACAAATAACTTTACCAGAATATTTTTCACGCAGATATTGATTTTAGTTTTAAATTTTTTAACCGTTGGGGTTTCGACGAACCCCTCTCCCATCACATCCCCAGTTCTCCCCAGTTTCACCCCAGCCCTAAGGCTAACACTGTATTACTGCACTATAAAACGGTTGTATATCAAAAACATAATTAAATTTTAGAATCCTAGAAATTGAGAATCCCAGGATTTAAATTTCCATACATCGAATATCAAGGACAAAGGCAAAACAAATAATTCTTCCATAATTTTGCACATTATAATGATTCCTATTTTGAATTTCACCCCAAATTTATTTCAATCATAAAACTAACACTATACTATTCGACTGTAAAACGTTTGTATGTCGGAAACAAAATTGAATGAAGGTAATCCTCATTTTTCATCGAATAAAGTAACATTTATTTAAAAATTAACAATTAAATTCTAAAATTCCAAGAATTCCAAATAATCCCCAGTACCAATAGTTTAAACACGTTATTTACCTTTGTCGAAACATAGCTAAAATTACCATAATCACGTCACTGTTTACTTTACATAACTTTCTATTTACCTACACGTACAAGGTGAATGCACGTGTGTGTAGCAGTTGGCGAATTTGAAGTACGTTTCTGCTTTTTGCAGCAAACAGTAACCACATTTGTCTAACCAATTCGCGATTTCGAGTAAAATGAAAGCCTAAACTCTATTCAACTACTCCAAGAAAACAGTATCCTCTAACCTTCGAAAATAAAAAATACAAAATATCAAATCCTATATTAAAAACGAAAAATTATATTTGCAAATAACGAATCGTATCTCAGCCTAATTAACTTCGATGTTGATAGGTCGCCTTGATGAAGAATTAAAAAAGATTCTAAAAACTATGTTTTCGACTCCTACCTTTAAGGACTCTTAATATGACCGATGGCCGATAAAAAAGATAAGCATGAAATACTTTTTGAGAACTACCTCTGAAAAATTTCATCAAATTTTGCGTTTACCGATTAAACATGTTCCTTTGTTAGATTTGTTAGATCATCAGTATACCATTATCTTGATAACAAAAAGAAAAAAAAAAATTAAAAATTTTATTCTGTATTTTCGATTGCTTTTAGAATCATCCCCACCTCGATTGTATCACTGTTTCTGGAACACCCTGTATGAGCAAGCAAATCCTATTAATCATCGTCAATAAGCATAAAGAAGCGAAGTAAGCAAATATCGTACAGTTCCGTGGTTATCATACAATAAAAACATTGAAAAGAATAAAAGCCACTAGCCTAACTTCAGCCTAATAACACGTTGTCCTGGGCAAACTCGACTCGGTCCAGGCGAAACTGTGTTTGCAATCAAGATTGACACTCATTGTGAAAAGCACACAGCCATTTCTAGCATAATCGGGAGAGAATCACTAACCGTGGCCATCTTCGATCAATTACGCAGCACTGTCGTCTTATAAAGTATAATGTCTGCTGTTCCACCCTTTCTCCAGGGCCCTATTCCCTTTCTGGAATAAGGGAATCTCATTCGCCGCGTTTGATATTTCATGGAAACGTGTTCGATCGGCCGTCTACAAGGTAAAACGGGTTGGAAAGAGGAAAGGAGCTGGAAACGAACGGTTCGGAAAGAGCTGTGACGGGGTTAGCTAAGGGATAGGTATATCGATTGAACATTTGCTCAAATATTTAAACGCTATTACCGCTGGTCTGCGTACAGTTATACTATACGACGAACTCGGTCGCTGTACTCCTCTTGTCTGGAATACCTGAAACTACTAAATTGCTCGATCATGCCGTGTTTCTCTTGCATCGCGTCTCTCTAACAATCACGTGCTGGGTTATCCCAGGTATACAATCCAAGATGACACTCCGGCCATCTGATCATTCCATGTTTGTGTCGCGTATTGATGCTGTCGGTATCGGTGGAACAGATTTTTGCTAAAAATTCCCTTTGCATTTGCTGCAAACTAGAGGAACAATTGGCTATCGATAGGGTAATTTTAGGATTTCAGGAAATTGATTAAAAGTAATAGCTCATTTAGTTTCGTTGTTGTTTTGTTGATCCGATACGTTAAAATTAATATTCTGGAAGATATCGTAGATTAACTCTTTAGGGACGAATGTCATTGTATACGCGGAAGTTTTTTAATTTTTCTGAATGAAAAATGCATGGAATATAGCTAAAAATAATTGTACCATTGTCATCAATGTCGTTCATACTTTTTAATTCGCAGAATTTTTAATCGTTTAGTATGCACCGAATGTATCGCGTTAGCTTCGTTTCTCGTCTGCAAGGATTAAAAAAAATTTTGTTCACTGTGGTAATATTTGAAATGTGGGATGCGTATAGGCACTTGACAATTTTCACACTGGTAAACAGTTTCCCTCCTTTTCTTTTCTTGTAGGTGATAGGACCATTGGGAAATGTATCGGTGCTTGTCTCTGTGATCTTATACTTAGGGAGTGTGTTATTTTATTAATTAAATATTTGGATTTAATACCGAACGCAGCCGCGTATATATACGCGTCGGTGATACTGACCAGGAANAAATAATTGTACCATTGTCATCAATGTCGTTCATACTTTTTAATTCGCAGAATTTTTAATCGTTTAGTATGCACCGAATGTATCGCGTTAGCTTCGGTGCTTGTTTCTGTGATCTTATACTGTTAGGGAGTGTGTTATTTTATTAATTAAATATTTGGATTTAATACCGAACGCAGCCGCGTATATATACGCTTATGATGCAAGTGGGTTATGGCATATTAACGCGATACTAAATATTGCTTCGTACGGCCCTGGTCAAAGTTTCAGGTCCTTATCTGCTCGTATTTCTGTCGATTCACTTGTCCCGACACACGAAACGTGTTTGCTTCACCCTCTACAGCACCATGTGACTTAAAAATAACAAACACGTGTATCTATATTTTTTTCTTTTATTTTATCCACTTATCACTGTACTATTGTAGCAATCTTACAAGTGACATATCAATATTTTTTTACTTTATCACTGTGCTATTATAATACTCTTACAAGTGACATATATATACGTATCTATATCTTTGAATTTTATTTCACATATTTACTACTGTACATTATATTAATTATACAAATGACATATACAGGGTGTCCCATTGAAAGTTTCGAGCTCGATTATTTCATAAACTGTAATTCGTTTCAAAGAATATTTCAAAAGGAAATTTACTCTGTTTCGAGGATAATATCTTATAATGGTCATAAATTGTTCCAGGTGAACGTGTTGCTCAGATTTCAAGGTAATCTTGGTTTCTTTTAATAGTGTTGAAAAGATAAGTCTCAGTTATATACCAAAATCAATCTACCATATAAGTTTGAATACATAGTTTATAAGACCTAAATTCCGAGTATAAATGTTTACATGAACATTAGATAAGAATTGAAAATCTAGACGAACTGTGTCACGAAACCTAACCCTCTCTATCTAAAGATATATATACCTTCCTGGAATAAGAATCTCTTCCTGGAAGAGATTAAAACAGAATTATATATACCATAGTTAATTTACAATAATAAACCCATGATTTCAATAAATGAAACTCTATATTTTTCATTCCTACGTAAGCGAATAATATGTCTGCGTGAATTCATTTTCCTAGAATACTTTGGTCTTTCAAGATCGTTTAAAATCCTTTAACGCTATATATTACCTAAATTCGAATGAAGATATTTAACACTTCGGGAAATATTGGCCACGAATTACCCGAATGGGATCACGGTCGCAAGAACAGGAATAAAAGTAATCAATGTCAAGGAAGACTATCGTACAATTACCCGCAATTCGTTCTAGAAGAACGAAAAGGAAAATTTTATTCGCAAAACCACGAACTCTCCTGGACCGAACCGAACGGTCACGGATTTTTCCACAATTTCCTGCCTCGGAGAGAAAATATCTTCGAATTGTTGGGCGGTATCGACGACACGCTTGCTAGGTGTGCGACGAAAGAGCAGCTGGACAAATAAATAGGCGCATAGCGTGGCCGATTGTATCGCGGGTGCCGTAATTGACTACGTGGTCCCTATGCTTGGAATGTTGATTGGCGAGATACGCGGCTGAGGCGTCGAACAAATCGGACCTTCCGGATTGAACCAATAAATACGAAAGTATGCTTGGAAACCGGAGGTAGTAGATATCAAGCTGACCGAAGGTCGATACATTCGCATGGTGCAAGCCTGGCTGCACGCGTGCACGCACGCCCACAGGAACATGTGCGTCCTGCATCAGCAGGGAAAAAGGAGCAGATGACGACCGGACCACCGTGCTCTGAGAGAGAACAGGTATTTTTATTGCGTTCCTTTCCCTTTTGCAATCATTTGCGTGCGAGCATGAGCACCTTCTGCGGGAAAAATTTAATATAAAGCTCCGTTTTTTCCCAACATGTTCGACCATCTTTATCACGTTCTCGTGTCTCTTTTAATAATTTTCCCATATTTCACAGGTATTTATATTTTCCAGTTTCCTGCCATTCCATTGCTCGCAATCTTTTTCGCGATCACAGGTACTTCGAAGCGTGGAAAATTATTTGAAGATAATGTTTTTCATTTTGAATTAAGGGATTTTCGTTCACGTGTGTAAGTAGTTATTTTAGTGAATTATGTTGTTAATTTTTATTACTAATTATTACTATTATTTTCATCGTCAAATTATTATTTATTTACAGCAATTCGATTAAATCTTTACTATCCACTTCCACTGCTTATTATGTTTAAATTAAATAAATAATTAAACTTGTTTAATTTTAAATTGTTCTCTCAGTTGATCGTAAAGTGATTAAAAATTTGTAGACTAAATTAATTACAATGTATTTAAAGTAAGCTGAATTCGTTATTTATTGTGTTTAATTGATAATTAATACTACAGCAATGAATAATCTATTTTTCATTTTACTAATTCGACTCTTAGTTGATTTAGCACGAATTTTATAATTTTTAAAATGATTTGTTAATTCATTTACACAGAGTATTTATGTTTTTAAAGTACATACATGCATATACGTATGTACGTTTTATTGACAAATTTACACTGTTGAATGTACCAAATAGTTCAAGGTAATCATTTAATTCGTCGTACGGGTTAAATATTTGCCTTTGGTTTTTGGTCGATAGTGTACCCATAATAGAATACCCAACACGCGTCTTAATACGCACTTAAATATAAAAATAGCACCTCACTTCCGATTATTATGAAAGACTTGAAATAAAGACTAGTCATAAAGTAATTATTGCCACATTAAATTCAGAAAACTTCGTTACATTTAACACGAAATTAATTAGTTTGAGAAATACCTGACATACAAAAATAAATATAAATTTATATTAAATCACAGCAATTACATCGTTACACGATTTAAAAAATTGCACCCATTACTTCCATACTTACTTTTAACGTTAGATTCTTCGATATACATGACGAAAATTAATTTACCCTACACATTCCTATATATTTAAAAACGTAAAGTCGAAATCGTAATTTCCATAACTTTTTTATTTGTTATCAGAATATTACAATATTTAAGTCATCGCTATTAATGATAAATTATTCGTAACAGCGCGTATAAATATCGCCGCACACGCGTTTGCATTATTAATAAATACGTCGAGTGTGTTTTAAACTGCCATTCACGAAACGTCCCGAAGGAAAATCAATATCACGCCTCGTTATAAAACGGAAATTGTAAAAAGTTCCACCAAAATTACGATATTCTAAAAAAAAAAAACCTCGAAACTACCACTCCCTCTATTTTCCCTGAAAACACCACCGGTTAATTTCCGGTACTTTTTGTCAATTTATCCGTATTTCTACTGTAAATTTATCGATCAACTGCTATATCGAGGTGGCGAGCTATACGAGCGGGTAATTTCGTTAATGGCCCGGCTGTAATTAGGCTATAATTTTTTTCCACCCCGAGCGATGAAATCTATCCCGCCGAGTTTCCAAATTTTTACCCGGAGCAGCCCGGGCAAAGTCGATTATAATATTTGAACAACGGCGCTTAAT
This sequence comes from Euglossa dilemma, assembly GCA_002201625.1. Classification (NCBI taxonomy): domain Eukaryota; kingdom Metazoa; phylum Arthropoda; class Insecta; order Hymenoptera; family Apidae; genus Euglossa; species Euglossa dilemma. The sequence goes on along the minus strand of NIJG01000036.1, from coordinate 339,903 downwards.
TCACGGCGGCGGGATTGAATTAAAATTTCGACAACGATACAGGTGGTGGGGGGTGTTGGGGCGGAGTGGGGGTCGAGTGGGCGGAGTCACGCGGCGCGGCATACGCGCGTGTGCTCGTAAATTTTCTACCGTGGTACAATCGTAATTGCTACGTAATTTACAGTCTCCGCAAAAGCTGGCCTTTTGTCATTCAAATTCGACGCCTGCCACGATTTGTTTACGCGTTACCTTTGCCAATGGCGCTAAGCATCGCGGCCATAAACCTTGTGAAATAGGGCCTCGCCGCGTAAACGCCGGCTCGTAACGCGGAGGAACGAGAGACCGAGCAAAGACAGACTTATCCCCGCGATAAAGCCTGACCCACGCGAGCCGATATCACCCGTCTATNGCGCGGATAATTAACGCCCGCAACTGCGAGAGCACAGCCGAGACATGCGAATCGTTAACCGCGACCATGTTTAACCAGTTAACTGTGTTTGTTGCAGCATTTTCTGCCCTGACGAGTCTACTCGTCATACGTGCGAGGGTTAACCCTTTGCGGAGGGGAAAAGATACTTCGGTGTGTACTGAACGATTAAAAATAACAAATCGAGGAAAATTATAAAATAACCGAGAGATTTCGATTCTTGCAAACGCAGAGGAAGTAACGGGATGGATAAGGGCTCGATAACCATAGGAGGATTAACCCTTTGCGGAGAGGAAAAGATACTTTGGTGTATACTAAACGATTAAAAATAACAAATAGAGGAAAATTCTCCGAATTGAAAAATATCTACGACATTGATGACAACGCAAAAATAATTTTTTCCCAGATTCCATGAAACTTTCATTCTAAAAAATTAAAAAACTTCCGTGAATATTTTGATATTCATCCCCAAAGGGTTGAATTTTAATTTTTGTGAAACACGAAAGATATTCTGAAATTTCAAAATATTTTCAGGCCAGGCCGGAATAAAACAAACGAATAGAAAATATGAAAAATCTGAGATAAACTCATAACGAATTTAATTTATTAAATGTAATTATACGTGTATACTGATTCATCTTTATCATAGTATTTGAATAATCGACACTCGAGTTATTCGTTGGTCAAAGTGATTAACTACTTTTTCCGAATTTTTGAATTTTGGCACCAGAGCGCTTGATTCGCCCTTGACTTTCTAGATTTAAAATAAATCGTCATTTCCACTTGTAGAAAAAAATATTAACACCGTGTCACGGGCGTTTCGATACTTTGAAACAGACCAATTTCGGTGTGATATTTTTTTGCTATTGTGAAAAGCAAACGAGCTATTGAGGTGATCCGTTTCAAGTGCCCCACCCTAAGTACAATGACCCATACAGCTACACAAGTGTAGCCTAACGACCATCGTTCATCGATGTATCCATGATTCGTCTAATCTTCTCTTGTTTTCATCGCGTAACGTTACCATTTGCCTTTGTTTTCAAGTTCTTAGCACAGCTGTTGGATAAGCTGTGTTTACATTAGGCACTTTGGGTCGGTTACTGATCGAGTGTTAATTGTTTCGACAAGTCGTTGAAATGGTTTATATTAGATGGCCAATGTGCTACGTCGATTAGAGCACCTAAACGTTTCGATCAGTGCCATCTATGATTTTACACAGTTTACACGGCGAGCCACAGATGACACTACCAGGCTGTTCGATTAAAGATAGATGAATGGGCAAGTTGCAATCGAACGATCAGAAATCGTTTTCGTTTGATCGACATCGCGTTTACACGCGTGACATTCAGGCTAAACGTTGCCTAATGTAAACGCGGCTTTACGAATAGAACATTGACCTATTCGCGATGATAGTCTCGTAGGGCTAAACTAGGGACAGTTGAGGAATGTATCGAGTCTGGACGCTCTTAAAACACGAACTGCTAAATCGTGACCTCTAGGGTTTGAATACGAAATACAGCGAAATGTTACGACCAACTTTGAATACGAAAAGACTTGGCACTTTATTCCGTGAAAAAGACTAAATGTTATGTCTTGCTGCAATTGTTTATATCAATTTTAAAATATTCCGCATGCGTTGGTATTTTATGTACATCGCTATATTAAACAGTCCCTTTTCATTTCTTTCTCTTTACTTTCTCTTTTTCGCGTAATACGATATAAAGCTAGGATTCAACATTTGCATTTGGTTGTTTCAATGTTTAAACAGTTAAAGAAGGAATAGTAAAAGAGTATTAGAAAATACCGAAGAATTAAAACGTGATAACAAACAAAGATGAAGAATAAACGAGGAATAATTGGAGTAATTTGCAAAATCAAGTGGAATGAAAGAATAAAAAAAGATGGAAAGCAAGTTTGTTCATTTTTCTAAATACCTTCGATAAAATTGAAAACGTGACAAATGTAAAGAAGCGTAAACAATGATATGAAAGTTAAATACGAATAATCAAAAATCTTCATACATTAAAACTCAACATATTTTAAAAAAGGGGCAAAAATAAAAGACGAGGTATCTAAAATAATTAAAAAAGTTACACTAAATCACGAGAAAATTATTAATTTTCTTAGACAACGGAATATTCATGAAAGAAATTATTCAATGAAAAATTATTTACGATACATTATTTATGAATTAATTACATTATAAGAAAGGTACTTATGTACGCTCAACGTTTAAACGTGAAATACGCGATGGTTTCTTCAGATTAAAAGCACGGTATATTAATATTTTAGTGGAAAATTGAAAAAAAAGAAATGATCATCGAAATTCGTTCAAAAATCGGCGCAATTAATTAAACGTTATCTACATGAACATGATAACGCTCAATGCGCAGTCTTCGGGATATGAAAATATATTTCACATTCGTGAACAGCGCAAGCCGTTTTTCAGTTAAAACTTTCAAAATGCCGTTTTTAATTGCCGCTGTATGAAAATACGAGGCGCTTTTTGAAATTTGTTTACTTTTTAAAACGCAAAGCCTGTGGTTATTCTGCCTGGTTTGTATTCACAAATGAAAAAATGAATTGCACATCAGATGCGCTTATTTATCTTTATCATCGCATAACTTCAATCGTGAAACAACATTGAAACGTGCTCTTTTATTTCCTAATTGACAGATCGCGCAAAACGAGTAATTATTGGTCAGCTATCAATAAAAATACGAAAATTGAAATGGTCACATTCGCTAGCGTTACGACTATGGTATATTTACAATTGACGATTGCATTCTTAATTGTTTACATGTAAAAATAATAAATATCGAGCTGTCAACAGGAGGACGTCACTTTTTTTAACACATGAAATGTATCTGTTTTTTAATACTTCAACGTGGAAGAAAAAACAATAGGTATTTAGGAACGTATACGAAACAAGTATAAAATATACGAATAAATACACCTACGTTTAAAATATTAATAACTATACTATTAATTATTAATAATTCCGATGAATATATCAGAGAACCTTTAGGCTAGTACTTAAAGCAAGTGTAAAATATTACAAATATTCTCAGACTCGAAAAACCAATAATTACACTCATAATTATCAAAAAAAAGATCACTACTTTCAATTAAAATTAGTTTAAAAATTACCATTTTTATTCATTTCACATCCGTCGATAAGCACATTATCGAACTTTGAAACTTTATTCAAGAAGGTATACAACAGTCGATAAATTGCTAAAGATCTATACCGATATACCGATATACCAATGATATTACAATTATTAATTCAGAAGCATGAATAAATTTTACTGAAATAACAGACAAGGATATAATAACAACGAGAAAAAAATAAATAAAAAGAAAACAAGTCTCTTCGCGTTCAATATTTTAAATAAAAAAAAGAAAAAAATATCCATATACTATTTTCCAAGTTTACCCGATTAATATCGAATTTACTAAAGAGTTTTAATTCTCGCCAATAGGTGTGATTAGTGTCGCCCCACGCTACTTTTGTTTTTACGTATGTACACATAACCTGAAAACCTACAGTGCACTCGTGTCACATAAGAGACCGTGTCAAGATGGAAGATTTAAAGATACGTTCCATATTATATCACATTATTCCTATAACGGTAAAAATGCTATAAAGGTCCGGAAGGAAGTATGTGCAATACATGTAAGTATACGAAGGTGCTATAAAGGATCCTATATGGTTTACGAAGTTTCGTGCTGAGAATTTCTCTGTTAAAGACGATAGGTTAAGTGAAGTGACTAACGATGAAATAAGTCACCGATCGATCTACTGCGTTCCAGCCATAGGATCGTTATTAAAACCACAAATTGCATCGAATATTTGGAATAAACAAAGAATAAACTTAATCGAAGATCAATCGAAAATAGTCATCGGGTAAAAACGTTAAACGCTGGTATTTTATTCCCGTATCTAATTCACAGTTTGTTTCAAACATATGCAATCTTCTTTTCATAAAGTTTATTCGATATTACAGATGAAATTAAACGTGCTGGAAGATGAGGAAGGTATTGCGATTATAATAGCAAATGAACAGGATTCAAAAGCCACTGGTGAAGGAAGGTTCTTACGTACGTTGAAATTGATTGTTTATTACAGGTAGCTACAATTTTTTCGCAAATTTGTCCACGATTCGCAATTTCAGAATTCTAGCCGAATCGCAAAAAGAGTAATATTCGTAGCTTTTATGCGCGATCAAATAACGATGGAACGTGTTTCAAAGCGCTTAAAATTTAAATGCAAAATGTAATATGCATGCGGCCGTTCCTATTCTGCAGTCTACATCAAAATTGTCAACTCAACTCAACGTATGTGCTGCAAAAGAAGATATTCTTGTACAATATTCCCTTTTTCATTTTTTTTCGGCGAACGTTCGATGAAACGAGCGATCATTCCAATTTCGTTAAGAAGTATTAAAGGTGTAGTATTAATTTAGTCTACTCGGAAATTTTATAGACTAAATAGTTCAAGCAGGAAATCATAGTAAAAGGAAATTGTACTAAATTATTATACAAAATTATTATTCATAATTCTTATGAATTTCAACGATATGAATTGTTACTATTATATGAAAATAATATAAAAATAATGTATTTGCAGGTCATGGAAACAGTTTTATTTTCTCCTATTATTACTTCAACATTCCACCAAAATGAAGAGTCGGAACTGAGCCAATTAGATAATCAAAAATGAAGCAATGGTACAAGTACTGTAATTGGAATCTACTCTCGCAAACGAAAATTCTAAAAGATCTATTACCTACCTAAGTAAATTGACATTTTTGGTAAAATATTGGAACTAGCGAGATTGCGCTCGTTATACGTCACATTCAAATTTTAAGGGATTTGAAGCACGTTTCATCGTTAACCGATCAAGCATGGAAGATAAGATAATTTTTTACATTAGAACAATTTCAAAGACTGAGATAAAACAAGTCCGAGATATAAGAAGACGAAGAAAGAAAGTAAGGACGTTTTAAATGTACCGTATATGTACATATTTTTTATCGAGAATTAATTGCAGGAGAGAGCTGTGTTAAAATGTACAGAATACACATTTCCACGAGTAAGATATAATGAACACATCGTAGAACGTATGCTATAACCGTACCGGGGATCTTCTTATCTGAAGCAGTGGTTAATGTAACGAAATAATGAATCAGAGGATTATCTACACTCTCAAGGCGTGTCTTGCAAGGATTACGAGTTTTCTGCATTATCTTCTGTTCCGAAATACCCTCGATTCGCACAAGCATTTCGCAAGCTGATTATTCGGTTTCAATTCTTGGTATCGATACTAAATGTCTGTAAATATACTTGACAATAATTTATGAAACCGATATTCGAGCCGACTTTAAAAATTACTTCTATTCATTGGAAGTATACCTTATCATATAAGAATTAAAACATTCAACGTGGATCTGATTAATGAATGGAACTTACTAAAAATAGAATTGAAAAATTCAATAACACCGTTATTACGGCTATCGAGTTGAACTGTTTGGAAAAATAAATTTAGTTATTTTCGATATGACGATAATGGAACTTTGTTTCCCCTACAATCTCTCTTCCTTAATTGCTTTCTTTTCTAACGTTACTTAGAAGATATTAAATTCCACTCTATCGAGATATCATTTCTCTCTTCTCAATTTCACACAATCTGTCGTCGATATGCAATATGTATACATCGATAATAATCTAATCTAAGGTGCAATTATAGGAGCAGAAATTTTCAGAGAAGCGAAACGATCTTGAAATGAAAGCAATCCCTCGAACGCGCACACCTAATCGTGTCATACTAAATATTTCAATAACGGCGGGATAAAGGGAAAGAAAAAAGAAGCCGACGCAGAAATTTCACAGCAATTTAAACGATTAAGTAAAGCAAATTTCACGAGGTACTCGCAGGGATAACGAAGTTCCGGGAATTTGATGTAACTGGCGCTGCATCGTCCGGCTTGTGCCGTAAATTTTTTCGCGGCATATTTTACCGAGCGGGCAAATAACTAAGATGGTCTCGAACATAAGAGCGAAGTAGCGACGGGGAAAATTTGCGTGGAAAGAAAAAGAAGAGAAGCCGACTTACCGGTGTTGTGTAAGGTTGACAAGCCAGCCTGATGCCGTCGTGCCTGAGCTTCTCCTGCAGCAGCATCCGGAGTTGCATCCTTGGGATTCTGACGAGCTCCGCCTTTCCCTCCTCGTACTCGTCCGCGAACTTGGTTAATTCCTGACCACCGCTGGAGGAGCTGGCAGTCGGCGAGGCCCTCTGCGCTTCTTTATCGCTCAGCGGCCTCTCAGAAGACGTTCTGGAAGATTTCGAGCTGACATTGTCGCAGAGGCAGTCGGTACTTTCCTCGAGGGTGAAGTAAACGCTGGCCGCGCCCTCTTCCCTTAGGGTTTTCACCGATTGCAGCAGTCGCGCCCGATGGGTCTGGTTGAAAACACCGATAGCGTCCAGATCGGGATCACCGATTTGCTTGCATATCTCAAGGTCGTCGTAGCCGTTGTCGATGAACGACTCGGAGTACTGGCCCAAGTGAAGCGAGCGCAGCCACTCGACCACAATGTTGCTAGCCATCGTCATGTCTGTCGCTTGCGAGGACTGCGAGGGCTTTATCACGCCCCCGCCGCTCTCTTCCCGTGTACACGTGTCTCCCTTCGCCTTCCTTCCGATCTGGTCTTGCTCTGTCCTTGTCCCCTCTTACGCGCTCTGTCCCGAGACTACGCGCCGCGACATCTTCGAAAGAATGCGGATCGACGTCTTCGCGAGAACCAAGTCACGTATGATATTCGCTATTGAATCGGCCGGGCCGATTCCCAGGCCCGATTGCTTTTTCTTGTAATGGGCGGTACTACCTCGATTAACGGCTCCTTCGAGAATACCGATGGACGACGACGCGGGGGTACCGGCGCTGGTCACGTTCGATCTTCAACGTGCGGTGCCCTGGCTCATTACGAAGCGCGGACGATCCAACTGGTTCCACGCGTCGATACGATCTCCTTTCGAACGCCTCTAAACCGCTCCGCGGCCAGCTCCACTCCGATGCACAGTTAAGAATTAAAAGAAAAACGCGGGTAATCGTACTCCGTGTCCCTGCCTCGATCTATTTCACCGAGCACTCTGCCGGCGAGGGGTGCAACCAGCCGAGCCACCGATCCCACCGTTTTATCCAATCTACCTTCCCCGTCCACGTGTCTCCGATCCAACCACTTTAAATTACGATTGTTATTACGCGTGGCGATCCGTTCGCGCCCTATACGCACCACTCGTCCACCGATCTTTTATCTACCGACAGATACTCTGTCACCGCATCTGCTGCCACCACCGTGCTCGCTCGATTAGCCGATAATTTAAATCCGAGCACTTCGCTTAACCGATAAAACAGATTTGCACGTTTTGTTTTTACCGCGTAGCCGCGAGCCAATCACACGGAACACGACCGACCAACAATATGGCTACGATTATAAACTTTTCACCGACCTCTTCTTCTCGACCGTAGACAATTTCTTTCTCCGGCACTGTTATGATTTCGGAGTCCTCGTCGCTGTTATTCCTTCCTGACCTTGAGTTTCCTTCTCACCCAACTATCCACGGTCTCGCTTCGACACTGTCACGGTTAATGTATATTCTCGACTGTTTTCCGCCAGCGATACCTTCGGCGGTTGTAAACAGAACTTCACTGGTATAGAATTCATTCGCTGGATAACGATAAACCGGCGAATCGGCGGAACGGTAAACAAGAAGCACAGCACGTAGAGGTGACGAGAAACGATACAAATCCGCGATAGAAATTCGAAATATCGGCCGAGTCACACGCGACTATCCGTGGATATGCGTGAAAGTTCAAATCGGAGTTATTCGAGTTTTTCGATCGTCGTCGATAGCGCCACGCGAGTGACAGAGAGAGGACGACCGAAACCGCGAGCAGAAGCAGCGGTCCCCGGATCGTTCGTGCCGGTATTGAAAGCGTAACCTTGAAAACTCCCCCAAAAGAGGAAAGACCGACACGGCGGAAAGCACGCGGTCCAGCGGAACGATGAACCTCGCCGGGTACGCTTATCGCGCGCTGCTCCCTTTCACTGCTTCGAGAACATACCGGGAACGATATGTTGAACTTGATTTCACTGAATTCACGTCGCTCATAATCACGGTAAGCAAAGCGTCATCGGTGCTCAACGGGAGACGCGAGACGCGCAACTACGACACAACACTACCGCGACGCGACACACGGCTCGACTGACACGAGATATTCGCCAGAGGGAGCTCCACTCGTCTCTTCTTCGTGCCGTTCCCCCACTCCGCCCTCGGCTACCCCCACCACTCGCCTCGCCATCCCCACCACCGACGGTAGAAGCAACTTGGTCCAGCGAGATCCTGTTGATGCGCTCCTGCGCCGCCAGGATGCAACAGCCGCGTCCTTCGTCTTCTCTTTCCTCTCTTTTCTCTGCTACGTCCTTTCTCGAGTTCGACACGAGTACATTACACTGCAAAAACAGTAGCTTTATCGACGAGAAGACGTTGCTTTATAAAATATGTATCTGATCTTCGGGAATTATGTAATTGCTGCGATAAATTGCCGAGAGATATACTTCAATGGATTTAAAAACTTATACACGAGCTACGGTAGAGGTGAGTGCACCGATTCCGCAGTGATAATTCTTGTAACTTCTTTTTATTTTGTTAATCGTCGAATAGTATAGAAACATATGATTTAATTATATGTACAGATGTAATATATTAATTTTATTACACAGTGGAGTGTTCTTTGTAGACTATATAATTTCTCGTGCAAAGATAAATTAGGAATACGTGATAACATTTTTTTTCACGCGAGGTTTAGTTTTTAGGGAAAATCGATTTTCAGAACTCGTCGTGCACTCGTGCATTTATAGCCAAGATACGGTTCGTCGAGCGACCCTGTAACGCCTATTGTCCTATGCGATATCTATATGACTTTTACGAGTTATATGGTCCAAAGAAGCGCAAAGAAAAATATTATCAAAGACGCTTTATTTTTCCGACTAACGCTGTTTATCTTTAATGCGATCTACGACTATGTTTATTAGGAATATTTATCCTTAATGCGTATTTAAATTTACTTTATCGAATATATACATATTTATACCGTATAATAAATGTAAGTACTATATCGGTATACCGTATTTATGTATAACATGTAATGTTATATCGTAAATAGGTAAGGTATATACGACAAAATTCTTTTATTTAAATTTCTATTTCATTAACGGTAAATATTAATTTTGCAGAACGCAGTTGCACATTCTCAATATTTGGGAACACGAGCAGACTAGACCAAGGTTATTTTGATTCACGTGGTAGCTCTAGTGCTCATTATTTTATTTGTGCAATAAAATACTTATTAATTTTTTCCCAAACTAAGTCTCGAATGGAAAAATTGTATTCTTCGCGGGAAATGACATCCGTCAACGCGTGTCTCGTTTTTCGCAAAATCGCAAATAATAGAGTTATCCTCGAGTGGTATTTTCAGAGCTATAAGAGACGTTATACCTGGCAGGAAAGGTATATAGTAAGAAGGACAAATACAAGCAAGAATCGTTTTCTCGTTTGTGTAACCTTGTGTGCGAGTAGAAGAAACGCTATTGTTCGAATTTAACGAGGGCGCTGAACAGATAGAGCGGTAAGTTGATTTCAAGTAGCGATGTTCGTGCCGTGCACACGCCCAGAACGCATTACGCCCGAGAGAAGGAGAGTTAGCATCGATGACTATCTACGAACATCGCAATCGGGGTCTTTGTTAGAATTGTGGCATTTATAAATGAATGCCTAACAGAAATGGTATGAGACTCACGACCCGTCAGGCCAATAATCTGTAACACCCTGCCACATAAATGGCTCGCACGCTGCCTATTATATTACGTTCAAACGAAATTAAATTGCATCGGCCAGTGAATGCGACGGGGAAAAACCCCATTGTCCAACGTTCCTATGCATCGTGCTATATATTTTGTCTCTTGAAATTATCTATTGAGAATGAGTGATATTCAGGATTTGTATTATTGATAGAGTTCGGCACTACCCTTTATAGCAGTGTTATTGTAATATACGACGTGATAAGGTGGATAAAATATAAATTTTACCGGATAAATAGCACGTGCAATGGCGGTAAGGTGATGTTTGCGTCAAATATATTCCTGGTGAAAGCATAGGTAACTCGTGATAACTTATCAGTTTTAGAATCTATGAAATACTTTTTGTTGGGGTGAACCGATAAATTTCCAGAGTCCATAATATATTTAGATATATTGTATACTTTGATATTTTTAGGTCCAAGTAAGATAATGCATTTTGTGTCCATTTAATTTAAGATTAATTTTGTGTACTTCATTGGCGTCATTATGGAGATGTTGACAATCTGTTGTTTATTATTTTGATTTTACCATTAAAGATGAAACGACGAGTAAATTTATTTTATTATAGGTTCACATATACTTACGATTTGTTTACTTACGAAACAAATTTTTTCCTTTGAAAATATCTTCCTATTACAATAGAATAATATATCCAAAATATTGACTGATTGAATCTGAAAATTCTTATAGCGATGAGAGTTAATACATTATCATTATTTTTATACTATATTTCACGTCTTTCAGGCTTATTTGATTCTGTAGAAACTCACGAACTTATAAATCAGTATATAATTTTCAAAGAATGCAATTATACCGTCGGAAACAAATATATAGTTCCATATAAGAAAAATTAATTTAATTTTAAAATTTGACCTAAAAAAGACAATTTATAGTATATGTACTCCTTTGTGTCCTATAATTTCCATTGAAACATTTTTTGAATAGGTTCATTTCACCGTAAAATCTTTCAAAATCGCGAATTAAACGCAACATCCTGTACACGGGTTTCCGCTGCAGGAACGGCTTGAATTCGTAATAAATTAATATCTGAAGTTTTAAAGCTGAATCGCTTAACAAGTTCTCGTTCTTTTGAGTCGATTTCTTCGTAATAGTACGTCTCACAATCGGACGTACTTAGTTGCCCCTGTCGACCAACAGTCATACATCAAGAGATTCGTCATTTATTCAGCTTTGAGATGAGCTGGATTATTTAAATGAGTTGGATCTTGTACATGATATAAAGCATATTACAAACATGATATGCTTGAAAATAAAACTCTGCGCTGTTTTGCTGCATGAATATAAACTCGCTTGAAAGGCAATGGAACTTGGTTCGAATTAATGACACGAAACATTTGAGAATTTCGTTTTATGAAATTTATGCTCGAAAATAGAATGTTCGAGTGGGAATTACATCGATACATATCAATTGTGATAGTGCGAATTCGTATTACATATGTATGCACATATGTAATAAGGAATATATAATAAAGAATCTATGAATATTAGGGCTATAGTACGTGATCATCCCTACGAAATCGGAGATATTCTGTGATTCAATGAATAGATTCAGTATCGACCGTTCATTGACAATAAATGGACTCGATTGATGGTTTGTTCTTGGTTCATTGATTCCGTGAAACAGATGTAAGTTTATAGCATGTCGAATCATCACCTGTAATAAATAACAGAACCTTATACATCTGTTAGAATACGCCGTGATCGCAAGAATGGATGTTCGTCGAAATTTGTTAAACCTAATTCCTATTGCCACAGTTTTATTGTATTTCGGATTTTTATACGTGGATTTTGAAGATGCGGATAACCTACATTTTTGCATTAGAATCGATTTTCCATTTTATGCAATATAATAAACGAGCTTGAAAGATTTCAACGATGGTAATAATGTCACTGTCCATAATACGCTACAATGAAAAATCGCATAAAACTTATAATATTAAGGTATTATCTTTCGGTATAAAATTTATTTTACGTGGTATATTTCAAGTACCTATATTTCTCTTATACCCTCCAACAGCCAGTTATTGGTTCATTTTCCTTATTGGATAATATCATGAAAAATGAAAATGCATTATAAATTACGTTAACACGTACAATATTGAACGTGATAGCGGTTTAGCATTGTAATAGCATTATGGTTATTCCTGATAAATTTGTCACGACTTTTTATTACGTTATTATATAACAGAATCGTAGTTAATATTATAAATTTGATGCAATTTTTCAGGGAATTTTAGTATTATAACAAGCGCGATATTATATTTTAATATTAAAAGAGCCATCTTAACTTAAAATCCTGTATGAAATTCTGTGTTCTTGTCAATATAGCAAAGATATTTATTATATTACAGTTAGGTATCAGAATTTAATAAATTAAACTTTATATTACATTTAAAATATATTTTATTTATATTTAAAGCTATAGTTACTCCTGTGCATTTTCCTTGACAATAATTCATGACCCTCTCTCGTGATATAAATATTTCTCTTAACTAGGCAATTAATTTACAAATTTATTCAATCTATTGTAACTCAACTTTCTTATCCTCCTTAAGCTTCCAACGAGTTTCATTTCTCTCCAGAATTATTTTCGCATTTCAAAAATTCTACAAACCACGAACAAATAGAAATAGAACAAACAAATTCCATTTTAAATTAATCATACTATAAGGAAATATTTTTCGAAATAATTACAACAGTACGACCATTGATTGGTCGACACAGCTGATATGTAGGTGACTTCTAAACATCAGATATAATTAGATGCATTCGTTTAGATGTCTTCTCCCTTCACATTCATAACATCGTGCTCAAATGACAAGTGACAATGCTAGACGTACAGAACTTTCCTACGGTTATCGTCGGTATTTATGTGAGTAAAGATGGAATTAATTGAATGATCCGCATGGACGTCCTGTCCTGCTATGACGCCAAAGCAGGGAGTGACAAGTAGCTCTCAATAACGTGATATGACATCGCGTGCCATGGACACGAAGGACCCCCTCAATGCAGACCTCGCTATTTCCTCGCTTCGGTCGAGTAATTTGCTTTTGGACCGGGGATGAGATTGAAAGACGAGTCACCTGTCAATATATTAACTCGTTTCCGCAATATGGGAAATTACTAGGAGACAGACAATGGATTTGCTTCGTGTGACACCTTCGATATGTGTGTCTATAGGAATCTTCTGCCATCTAATATATCGAGGTTTATAAAAAATTATCCTGGTGTTACACTAACATTCAACATTTTTGGATATGAGCTATTATATGGGATGCGAATGTCTTTTAAACCGAGGAGTGGGACAGTTAGAGTTTCTTTTCTTTTCCTTTATTCTTATTTTTATTTTATTTTGGCTCACAGGTTGTTTTATAATTAAGTACGGACAAGTTATGATACATTATCATACATGATATATTCTGATACATTTTTCTCTTTTTATTTTTAGGAAAATTTTTCAATTTTCTTATAACTATGTAATTTTCGAAATTCATGAATTGATTTTAAATATTTTAAAGATATGATTACAATTTATTTATGTTTTACAATCATAATCATAATAATTGCAAATAGATAAAATAAAATTTTCGGTCATTATGTTTGCGATGATAATTGCATATGCACTTCTACATTTTAGGTAAAGTTTGTAAAATTTGATAAAATAGTATTAATGTTAATATCTGGATAATAGTATTGATATATTAATAGAAAATTCTAAATTCTTCATCAATATTTCAATTTACAAAATTTATAATCGTTCATTACCAAGTGTCTAAAGTATTTAAAATGATAGAGACATTAATAGATCAAGTGTTAATTATAAATATAAAAATATTTTAACTTGAAAACAATTGTTCCACACTTGGGTGTATTAGTTATTTATAACATTCGAAGATTTTCATTCAACTCGTATATCTTGGCAACATACATTGCTTGTAAGATATATAATTATCACGGACAACATTTATCTTCCTCTCACAAGCTTTATTCAGTGTTCCCAACGATTCAAGTATCATTCATTATTCAGTCATACATGATCGTGCCTCTAGACTGCATTAAGTTATTAGAATCGTGACACAGATTATCTAAATTGAATAGAGTGTGATATGATTATCTAAAATTGAATCATTTTCATCAAATAAGAGACACGATTCGACATCATTGTTTAAATCTCCTCGAAATCTTCGCTTCGACATATTGAACTCGTGTATGGCTATAATTGACTGCCGTGTATGATAAAACATGACCTCTGAACATAAGCAATCACTACACACAAAATAGGGTAAAACATATTCCCCGTGGATTCTAGTTAAATGCTTGTTTTATCTCAAATCTGTGCAATGATGAAGCATGCTGGAAATAAAAGTTTGAACGGGAGAAGTTTAATAGCAGAATCATAATACAGTGATAAATCAAATTTACCAGAAATGATAATACCGAAAAGCAACAACATACTCAAACGTTCCAGTTTGTTTCTTTATTATTTCTCTTCAAAAAAAAATTTGCGGATTTCCTTTCTAGTAAATTATTTTCCTGCTTTCGATAACTTAAAATCCAAACATGACTCGAAGAATTGTTATAATTTTCATTACTACACAAAATTGCAATATTTAATCGTTTTATGTAATAAATTTTATATACACGAATATTTATATTAAATTAAATTAACATCACTGTCTTGTTACTTTATAATTATATAAATTTCTCTGCTCGTAAAATTGATTTTCTATTACCCGTTGTGTGCTGAATTTCGAACAAAGGCAATAATCTTTAAAATTGAAATGTATTAGAAATGGAATAAATGACACAGAACGTATTACTCTTCTGACAATGAATATACAATAACAAACGCTATTAAAAGGGAAAAGAAGAAAACATAAAGAGTCAGAAAATGCGTAGAACACGAAGAAACAAAGAGAATGAAACAATACCCTAAATGCGAGAAATATATGCGAGAAGCATACGTGTATGTACATCAACACCGTATCGATACTACGTGCCATTATTAAAAGCATTCATACGAAACACGTACAAAAATATTATGTAAAATTACGGAATTTAAAATAATTTTAAAATTTCTATGGATGCTCATATTTGTAATATAACGCAGACAATAATTCCGCGAAACGTCACTTCCATACAAATTTTAATGCAAATATGAATATAAAAATTATAGAAACGTATATTTCCTCTGTTTTATTATCTCTGTTAAAAGGGAAGAATAAACTTCCGGACGTTGTTTGTATCCTACGACAGAATATATCGAACGTAACTTGAAACAAGTAACAATCAAACCGAATATTTATACGTCGTAAGTTAATTTAATAGAAAAAAGCCGTTCGAATTTACGATTAATTTCGACAATCAAAGCGATAGCAACTGGAAATAAAATAATGGCATTCTTTCAAATTTTCAAGTGCCAGGACAGACAGCACAAAATCGAAAGGTGAAGAGCAGTGACATAACTTCGTCGATATTCGATCCACCTGCTCATTTCTCCCTGTGAAATTGAAATCAATTTTTTCGATAGATTTTCTCAAGCACACTTACCATTCTGAATTTGTATCGCGTAACTTGTCATGTTCACGCATTCTACACCGCGCTGATCCCGTTCAAAAATAAATTTAAACAGATTGGTCCGTCTGTCGTTCTGTCCTGTAACTCTTATTCGAACACCGATCTATTGTTTACGAGTACGGTGACGTGGTGTTTACGGTGTGTTTTACTGTTTCAAAACAACCAATAAAAGCACGCGTTTCTATGTGGCGTCGCTGGAAAACGCCTGTGTTTCTGCAACCAGATCTACGGTCTTACGTATACAACAGTAGCGAAAAGAGCTTTGTATTAAGCACAGGTAATCTATCAATAGTGAGTAAAGTGCTAGTATTTTAAAAAGTAAAAGTAAACCGAGTAAGAAATTTTCTAATTGTTATTTTATTTCTAAAAATTTGATAATTGTATGATAGTAATATATTAGTTTATCTGTAAATTATAATTTGAGTAATTTAAATGTAATTCCTCGATTGTATTGTTTCTTTGTTTTGTTTCTAGACGTTATTAATATTAAATTATTGGTAGTAAATTATTCATGATAATTTAGTGTCGTTTACAGATGAATGTTCTTATTAAAGAATGTAATATATATTATTTAAAGTTTTCTAATATTTTTTCATTTTAGTATGATTAAGTACAATTATTAAAAGTCACATTATTATTATTTATTAAAGATTTTTGAATTGTTGTATTTAATATTTTATTTTCTATTAGATCCAAATTTCGAACGCTGTAATTTAATTCTGTTTTTTTAACAAATTATATAAATTATGTTTGTATTTCATTAAGTATACAATTCAACTTATGAAAATATTATATGTATAATTTATTTATTTACTGAGAAATTAACGGATCAAGAGTTTCTTAATTCCAATAAAAAAGAAGAATTGCTAATTTTTATTTATTTGATAAATAAATATTATAAAAACACGAAATTTCCGTTGATATAATAAAAATAATATTTCATTGAACATTTACACTGACACCTTCTCGGAATAATTTCATTTTTCGTTATGTTAATTTGTATCTTTTTCTTTTATATATGTTTATAAAGGCATTTGCTACCTTCGTATAATTAAATATAAATTTCCCAGGTCTTTTATCGAATCTTTTTAGATTACTATGCCGTTATATACAGTTAGCGACATCTATTGGGCAAAAGGTTGCGCGTGAGAGCAGAGTGCTAGAAACCTCTGCGAGTTATATTCGCTTCGATCAATGCAAAAGAATACAATTTTGAATACAATTACAATTTTTTATTTATCATTTCTGATTAAAACTATTTGTTCTTTGAACATATTGATAC
Source organism: Euglossa dilemma (assembly GCA_002201625.1). Lineage (NCBI taxonomy): Eukaryota > Metazoa > Arthropoda > Insecta > Hymenoptera > Apidae > Euglossa > Euglossa dilemma. The sequence continues at coordinate 322,693 of NIJG01000036.1, read as the reverse complement.
ACTTACCACGTATTTTATTTTTACTTCGTATTTAAGAAATATTTAATCCAAACATTCTAATCGCATTCATTTTACTACTGTTGCTGTTCAAATTATACAATGCGTATCTATTTGTCAAATATTTCAATTGTTTCAAAATACTCGGAAATTCAATTTGAATATTGTGAATGAGTTTCGTGAATATTCAGTTTCTAACTCTTCACGATGGAGGTACAGGACATTTAATAAAAAGGACTCGAAACTTTCCCATCGTATACGGCCTGGTATTAATGAAAAATACTTAATCAAAGTAGAATTGAAAATCAATAGTTTTTACTTAAAATGCAGAATTTTATTTCTTTCATTGCAAGAGGGCGTTTCATATTTTCTTAAATTTTTAGAGAATATTCAGCATTCATCTTCTCATTATACAATCCTTTCTTCACTTCCTTAGACAATTAAATTGTCATAAATAATTCAATCATACTTTTACATTTTCGATTACTTGAATTACCTCAACTTCTTAGTTTTTGTTAGTAGGTGTATATTAAACTTGAAAAATGGATGGTGAATGAACATTAATAAAAAATAAATTTTTTTCAAATATATCCTATAGACTCTATATCTATTTTTCATCTATGTATTTCGGGATACAAAGAATATACAAAAATATATACAAAATGTACAGAAATAGTATACAGAATCATCACTTTGCCTTTAAACTTTTGCCTTTTACTTTTAATAATATATATTAGTTGTTATATAGATCGCGAATATAGAAGTGATACATTCGCTTCTCGAAAGCAAAACAAACTGGATATTCATCTGCAAGAATCTTCGCGTTCATTTAGTTTAGCAAACGAGAACTCCTATTTCTGCAAATCACCAATAAATTAGTCGCCAATGCGCCATGAATTCGACGACCTGACTGGTGTAGTAATTAGCTAATTCATCTCTCGACCCTTTCTTTCCCAAGGGTGTAAAAAGTTAATGCCTCCAGGGAAAGTGATTCGCACTGTCGCCAACCAAAACAAGCTTAGAAAACAAGGCGGTATTACTCTCGCCAGACAGGGGACTATAGAAAATAAGTTTCCTTGAGTAAAAGTTAATCGATCTAACTGCGTTTCATGGGCTAAATTCTTTAGTTTCAGTTTCAAATTTACGAGGCAAATACCTTGTTAACTCGCGCCTCTGTTTGTTTTCAGACTATTTAACCCTTTTGTCCAGACTTCTTCGAGGTCTTAGCTTTTTATCTTCTTTTTTCGTTTCGCAATCGATTGTATTGTACCGCAGTGGTGTGCAGAACAGATTTCGAACTTGTATTCCCATGTTAAATATTGAAATACAATTGTATGTATGACGCGGATGATTTGTTAGGTTCGTTGTGCGTGTCCTGTCCAAATTAGGGGGTCTTAAATGCCTTTGATTGGCTGTCAGTGTTTACACATAAATTTGTATTATACATAATTGTACGAGTACATTACGAGAAAATTATTATTATATATTATTGTTATCATTATTATCACTGTTACCGTTATTATTACTATTATTGTTATTAAAGAATTTATTATTACTATTACTTATTATTATTATTACTATTATTGTTATTGTTAATAGTACTCAAATTGGTATTTATATTATTGTTATTAATACTTTGTTATTATTATTACTGCTATTTCTATTTCTATTATTGTTTTTGTTCTTGCGTCACTTTCCGTTATTATCATTGCAGTTAATTTTTATAGCCAATGTTAATAATGTTATTATTATTCATATTATTGTTATTGTTTTATAGTTACTGATATTTTTATTGTTAATCATTGTTATTACTTTTAATTATCATTGTTATTATTTATATTATTATTACTATTATTATTACTATATGGTTTTCATTATTATTAATAGTATTCTCATTACAGTCGCTTTCGTTACAACTATTAGCAATTGTGTACAGATAATTTGTACCAGGGAAGGATACACTCGTAAAAACGCAATGGTACTACCATGCTCGATGGGATGACTGAAATCATGATAAGTTAAACATTATTTCAGCAAAACAGTTACCTCGTGCCACGAGCTGAAAAGTGGCGCCGCTTAATGTTTTGATTTACGACTGCGCTACCTAGATCCTGCCGACTATTTCTTATAATATTCCACAACGTATAGCTATACCACGGAGTCGTATACTTATATCGTGCTGTACGAACATTACTAAAAATTTTTCGTCTAACTATACATACCTGTGGTACGTGGAAATGTAATGTACATATTAATTTGGGGAAAAAGAAATCCATTTAAAGTGATAAAAATAATTTCTATTCTCCTAACAACAAATTATATTACGTTATGGAAAAAGAAATTCGTTATATTTAATAATCTAATGTATTTCTTTTTCCCCAACCTAATATATAATCGAACATACTACCAATAAGACAGTACAAAGTAAGTTTCCTTGAACTGAAAATGTGGCTATCTACATCGTAAACGCAAACAAATCAAGCAGAAGTATCTCAGAACCAGTTTCATCGTTTGTGTCATCCAGAATCGAATCCGGAAATACCCCAACAGGTTGTCGAAGAAAGAAAAAAAAGCAACAAAATACATCTAAATCTAAACTCGACCTTTATAGCTTGCTGGGTCATAATTTTACCTCGTTGTATCACCTTGCCTCTCACAAAGGCTCGCGATTAGCATGCAAGCACCGAAGATCGAACCGCAGCCCTATATCACAAGCTCGAGTTATTATCGCTGTGAAGCTTTGCCTCTGATTTTCGCCAGTTGCATAAATCCCGCGAGTTTGAAAAATCGGCGAACAGCGCATTCGAAGTAAATACGTTTCCCGCCAGATATTTATCGCGCTGTAACTTGGTTGACGGAGTAACAAGAACGTCAGACGAGTCGACATTAACTGGCGATCTGTCGCAGTGGTGGGGATGACAGTGACACGAGGAGTGGGGATAACAGGAGGAGTGTGGGTTAACGAATAACGCGCTTAGCGATGCTGCGAAATAGCGATCGTAAATAGCAGGTTTCGTAGACCAGTATAAAAGTTGAGCGAGTAGCTACAGCTTGAGCCAGTGGCCGGTTACAAAAAGCTAGTGGGCATCGTTGGATAAGCGTTATGCGCGTTTATCATCCGCGTTAACTGCCGATATAAAGTCCGAAGGAAAAATTTAGATGCACGCTGCAGCGTGCCGGCCGTGTTTGACGCCACGATGCTCGCTACGTTGTAATTAAATGGCCAGACGGTTAGTGCATTTCAACGGTGTGATTTACTGGTCTCAGACGGATCGTTTTCATTTCGTGTCATTAACACTTTCCACTGGACAGTTCGTCGTTCCAGATTACGCTCGTTACCGTAACAATTTTTCACTTTCGTTCTGCTACATTAGATGTTATTTCCAATCCTTCCTGGTTTATATAAGGAATTACGTATATACACCATTGCTCGACTATAAACGTGGATCAACGTTGATCCTTTAATACGATAGGTTTATGTACAGAGACAGAAAATGTAACTATATTTCGCACTTTTTGTTGCAGTGTTCTTTTCTGTGTTATTTTCTATGACATAACCTCGATAGTCGATATTCAGGGTAATACGTGTCACCGATTATTATATTATAATGTTTAGTAATATTTTGAGATAGCCTTGTCGTCTGAAGAAGTGTACTTGGATGCACAAATTATGGTTTAGAAGTACAGAAGTGATTGTTATATTTCTGGTAGACGTGTAGGGGTGGCCTTCCCCCAATGTTTCTAATATGTCCCTCTAGGTGGCGTTCCTGTTGTAAGGGACGAAAGGGAAAAGGTGTACGACGTTTCGTTCCTGGGCCTGCTAGCGAGTCCCCTACGAGACTCGTAGGGGTCGAGAGATAACGGGGATACTATCGAAACGCCTACGGCGTGGTATGTATATATCTCTTTGGGGCACAGTGGGATTAAAAATGTCCCACCTCCTTTTTGATGCACGGTAATGCACGGTGGGACATTTGTACACCCACCTTGAAATATTGCGATAGCTGCACGTGCATAGAACACGATCGGTCTGTTAAGTGCCACAGCCTATAACAACAAATTCAATTGAATTATTTTACTTCTGTACGTATCTATAGTATGCGATGCCTTTGTTAATAGAAGATACCAATTATGTTTAATTTGAAACGCAATAAAATTTCCGTGCAACATGGGTCTATTTTATTTTCTGAAATCCTGTGCTTCAAAGAGATATATATTTATCGGAGGGTTTAAAAAGGGCTTGCGAGAAAATTCTTGAATCTCCTTTAACTTGGAAACCATCTGGCGGTGAGAACGAGAACGACGGCCATTACAGACGTAACGTTAAATATAGTCGTTTCTAATAACAAGAGAGGTTTCTATATGTAACGTTGAGAAAATCAATCTCATTTTTTCTTTAAATACGTAAATAGATCCAACCTTTATCACGAAAATCAGTAAATTTGAGAAATTCGAATAAAGAATTAAGGAGAATTTGAAACTTTTATTCTGCCTTTTGCTAAAAAATGTACTCTTTTATATTTAGAAAGTCGAGGGAGATAAAAAGGGATCATACTAATGAGACCAAAATTAATTGGCTGCGGTACTTGGATTTGCCTAAATTGGTTCAGGAAATCATACAATATTACTGATACTATTTCTGAAAACACTGTTTCGAGAGAATTTTATTCGCGGTTTGAGGGAACAGTTTATATTCGTATAGTAGATTAAATATTGGCTTTTCTGATTTATGCAATTTTTATGCGAAACTTTATAATTGTATTTTATTAATTCCATGAAATGGAACTTATTTTGGAAGAACATATTGAGAATATCTTCATTAAATCTCAATTCTCCTCGAGAAAAAAATATCGGAATTTTATACCTTTCTTTATAACTTTTATAACTTGTTTCACCTGTACATTTTACAGATTATACTTGTACATTCCAATAATGAAATTCTTATTAGTTAGATTCGTTTCATTTACCTTTTCATCATACATTAAGGCACATTTTTACAGAATTTTTTATACGTCAGAAGTAAAATCAGAGATAAATCGTTACTGTTCAAATTTTTCTGTAATATTACAAACGTGATTAAACACGTTCAGGTGTATCGTTTGTAATATGATTTTATTAAATCTGTGGCAGATCTCAATACGCGCCATCAAAGAGATTCGCACCAAGGGAATTCCCGCGAAGTACTCACCTAACTGTCTCTTTCACGCAAACATGTTATCCGCGTTGGTCTCACACTGTCGCAAAATTACTGACACGTTCACTAGAGAGCGCCACTGAAACATATCTCCCTTTCCTTTTCTGTCGTCTATTTTTTCCCGTATCCTTATCTTTTTATTCTGACCTCATAACCACTGTAAAAATAAAACAATGAAATCTACTTTCAATGAAAACATCGTTAAAGACCATATAAATTGTAGTAATTGTAGTAAATTTATAGTAATGATATAATACCGTCCAATATTGTTGCCTACATTGTAATATTATGTACGAGAATAAGTCACAAGCACAGAATAAAATTTTTGAAAGAAATGATGCTCAATCGATTACGAAAATTTGTATAAGTTGAGAAACAACTGTTTATTACCTATAATACATATTTATATATACACCTACTCAATGCTAATACGTTGTGTCAGGTAGTCAGCATACTGATTATTGCCAAAGACTATTCGGATAGTATTTCATTTTAATAAACTTCTTTAATCCGTTACACAGGTGTGGTAAATAACAAAATGTCGTACAGTATAAATTACGAACGGCCATGGAATTTAAAGGAAAGAAAATATTTCCACAGCAGCAACGTCTTTTAACTGCCATTACGACATTGCGATTTAAATATTCAGCTTGTCCAGCAGTATTCTGTTCAAAACTTCGTCATTGCAGCGTATTTTATAAGTGAAAGCACCATAAACATGTCATTAAGAAGTTACAAAAAAGAAAAATATACGAAAGCTGGAAGATACGATAATACCTTTATCTTATTATTAATTTTTTCCAACGCGTTATACGCGACAGGTAAAAAATTGGCTTCGCGAACATTTTCTCCAACGAATTGGTCAAGGGGGACCAGTCTCACGGCCTCCATGGTCACGTGAACCCGAGATTTTTACCCATCGCAGACTTTGTAGAAAGATGTACGCGACATAGAAGCATGTACTAGAGAATTAATTGGAAATCGATACGGCGTTGGGGGAAATTAAAAAAATCGTGATAAATTTCGATGCACAATAAATTCGATATTACATTCGATATCATGCTCGTATCGTTAATGGCGGACGACGCGTTAAAATGGAAACAGGTGCAACGATGTTTCGCGTTGTTTTTGTTATAACTTTTTAATGAAGAATTCGTGGACCCTTTGTTGCGTGACATTTTATTTCAACGTTTCGACGTAGAATACAATCGTACAGTTTGTATACTCCTGTGCGTAGATTAAAAAAAATTCTACGATTGTTATTATGCTAAAAATACTTCATTCGACAGTTTATGAGCCTAAATCGGTGGAAATTGAACGAAAGGCAGAAACTTTCGTCTTCTGCAGTGTAGCTTAAATACTGAGGGTGCTAATGATGCTTTGGAATCTGCGTAATTAAGCAAGGGTCTTGCGAATAAATTTACAGTGCCCTTAAATCCTTCACGTTAGATGAATGTTTACAATTAGCTTCTACATAGTACGCATTTCAAATTGCCAATGTCTGCTCCGTCTATGCAATAAAATAACGCCTTCGGAAATTTATTCGTCTAATGCTTGCATGGTATTTATTCATTAAAGTCTTTTTTATAATTAGCATTACAGGTTTAGAAATTCTATTATGACATAGTCGTATAATTTGCTCATTAAAAATATATAATATACAAATACAATGATTAAAGATAGATCTCTTGATTGTATATTGCAAGATGTGCTTTACTTCGACAGTAAGGGTGTGAAAGGGTCTGATATTTTATCAAAAATATAGCTACTAAATATAGCTGTAGGAAGATATGAATTGATAGGATGGAGGACATAAATTGATCAAAGGCAACCGCGTCAAAAGAGAATCCATTAATAGTAATAAAATTAAGGTAAAATTACTGCGCGATAGACACCGAGAAAATTAATGTAAAATAGGAGACCAGAAACTCGTGGAACTAGCGAGAATAGCCTAACAATTTCTATCGCAATAAGAAATTGTACGTTTAAACCAATAGTTACATCGCAATCTTAATTATTTCAATTACTATTACTACACTATATTTAATAATATTTACTATTTTTATTACTTATTTTATTATTTTCCTATTATTAATAATATTACTATATTTAAAATAAAAAAATGCCAATATGGAACGCAATTATCCGTAGAAAAATTTGAAGAGAACGAAGAAAATTAATTTAATGTCCCCGTCTGATAAGCACATTCTCACGAAAATTCATTCCAATAATTCACACATGTAGGACAGCCATAACAGCGGCTTACTCAGACTTTACACGCTCGGGGACCTTTCCGAGAGTGTCTCTTTTGCTTCGCGCCAGTTCGTAAACAAACTTCCGTCTCGTACGTCTAATCTTGTAATTTCTTCATTCGAAGCGCGCAACGGACCTGCTCCAGCGTGTACGAGTGCACGAAGTGATATCAGAGACGGTAGTTTAACGACACTGTAACCCCGAGGGCTGCGTAGGAGGAATGTTCTTCATTTCTGGAAGGGATGCATAAAGGACTGTCCTCGTGCTCGGAAAAGCCCCGGTTAATTCACAGGCCCGGCAAAAGTCGTAAAATAGCGCGTGACTGCCAGTTTTCTGGCAAAAAGTGGACACAAGTGCACATGGACAGGTATGTTCCTCGGGTGCGGGCTCGACCCGCGTGTGCGTGCACGCGCTAGGCTGCCGGAGTAACTCGTACAAGTTGGTGAAATACGAGCGAGGCACGTAGTACGTCTCCTACGACTACAGATACTATTACGAAGATGGCGGTGGGCAACTGAAAAAGTACACAACCTCGGGCTTTATAGTGGGAAACGAAGGGTGGTCGCTGGAAGTGGGGATGAAGGACTAGGGTGAGACTTGGAACAGCATGTAATGGCATACCTAACGTACGTATAAGCTGCTTAGGACAAACGGAATTAAAACTTCTAACTCGGCCTCTGCTTGTTCTCCTTTCATGCCGAATTTATGAAATGGATGAAGTTTTCGGCACCGCTGCTCGTGTTCCTGTTCGTTAGGGGCTGCAGATGATTCGGTGAATCGTGGCTGCTGATTTTGGATTACGTTCATGGGGTTTCGTTATTCGAAGATTCGTTGTTGTGAAATATAGTTTAAAAAGTGTATTCGTTTATTTATTTTTTTAAAGGACTGTTATAAATTGTACTTATATATTTTTTAAGTTTGTTAATTTTCTTTTAAATTTAGAATTATGTATTTTATAACGAAAATGAGAATTGTAGAAATCAGTAGCTTTTTTTTGCAGAATTGGAATATACTGTCTGAAATTTTGGAGAATATCGTTTCATTCAACTTGGGTGTTAAATAATTCGATTATCTTCGACATGCATCTTCAGGTTAATGAGAATTTTCGCTATTAACAATAGTTATTATCTTTCGACTAAATTCAATGTTTCTTATACGTCATTCGGTGCTGTTTTAATATTACTTTATTGTTACAGTTGAGTATTATTTTAAATCAATTTTTTTATCCACTTTCGTGATTACAATTAGCTGTCTTTTCATATTTACCTAATAATATATAATGTATAACGTGTGTATTACATAAATGTAAGTTAGAAAGCGTATGAGTCAAGAATGAGTCAGTTATCGCTGCCCGTGGCTTTGTCGTCAAAATATGCAAAGTTAGGTCAAAATCCGCGTTGAGATTTTCACCTAGAATATATTAAATGACTGTTGCAACACGTGAATCTACCTACATAATTCATATGCCTACACGCAGCGATTACGCATAACGAAGTGCACCCACGTATCCACGTCTACAAGTAGAATACACGACCTATTGTGAGTCAAGTAATTAATTAACCAAATGAATAATTACGACTGTGATTTAATACCTAACCTACCATGTCGAGCCAGGAAAACTATGAAGCACAAATCAAAAATATTACAATCTCTTATTGGGATGAAAAAATATTACAATCTTTTATTTAGATCAGAAATTACAATTTCACGTCGATCCAGGAAAATCGTGAAACGCGAATAAAAAATGTCACAATCTTTTATTCGGATAGAAAAGTATTTCAATCTTTTATTCAGATCAGAAATTATAATTTCACGTCGATCCAGGAAAATCGTGAAACGCGAATGAGAAACGTTACAATCTTTTATTAATCTCAGAAATTATTATAAATTTTTACGTATATTGTACATGTTCATCTGTAATTAATACTATTCTTCGTGGCAAGGCTCTTTCTCTTAACATATTCACATTTTCCAATTACCTTACAATTACTCATCCCGTGATTCCTGCCTCAAATTTAAAGAAGTAATTGTTTCGATGGTACAGGGTACGAGTACCCGTTATCTGAACTCGGAACACCATAAGAGGAGCTTGGCAGCAGGCTGACAGATGATCCACCATAGTACCCATTGCTATAACCCGAGCTAGGTAATCCGTAAGTCTTGCTAGGCACGGTGAGAGATGCCAAGGAAAGTCCGGAGGAGTATCCACCGGTGGAAAACGTGCTGGATGGGGCTACGAGAGGTTTGCTCACGACAGAAGGAACAGAGTGAACGCTGCTTGGCACTCCGTAAGTGGAACTAGGCACACTGACAGACGCCAGGCCAAGTCCACTGCCCAAACTAGATCCAACTGACACCGAGTGCGGCACAGAGAGGGATGCAGATGAGGCTAGCCCGTTGAATGCCACTCCAGACGAATGGCTAGGGAGTCCATAGGCCGAAGATGGTACAGAGACATGAGCGCTGTAAGATGGCAGGTGTGCAGAGACCGGTGCGCTGTAAGATGGCAGCGATGCAGAGACTGGTGCACCGTAAGTTGGCAGCGGTGCAGAGACTGGAACACCGTAAGTTGGCAGCGGTGCAGATACCGGAGCACTGTAAGATGGCAGCGACGCAGAGACAGAAGCACTGTAAGATGGCAGCGGTGCATGGGCGTGAGCACTGTAAGATGGAAGTGGAGCAGAGACAGGAGCACTGTAAGATGGCACAGGAAGTCCGTAAGCTGGCGCAGATTCAGCTACGGAATAAGATGCACTATGGGATGGAACACTGTAAGACTGCGATGGAACGGATACTGGCAAATGTTCTGGTACAGATGCTGAGACACTGTAACTTGAGGTTGGTAAAGATGACACTGCGTAGGTTTTCTTAACCGGTGCAACGGGTGGCAAGTATCTCGAGACAGATTCCACGGGTTCGGATGATAATTCGACGGATGTCGCGTGACCGCCTGAGTATCCATTGTCATTGAGGAAACCACGTTTTTCTAACTTCTTCGGCGATTCACTCGCGCTAACCGCGATCAACGAACCGACCAGAAAAATCTGAAAAGCAATTTTAGTGAATTTTCTACATAGTGTACGATACGTGTAAGTGTCTGATCTAAATAATAGCAATCGCAATGTTTAATGTATGTTTAATGTATGTTTAATATTTATCGAATTTAATACTTTTTATATTGTAAGAGAAAGTTTATAAGTTGCAAACGGAATAATGAAATTGTCTATTTTTAAAAATTCAGCGTTTTTGGCGCAGAATTGTATAAAAGATTGCTCATCCGATTAGATTACTCTGATTATCCTAACGAATGAAGTGTTACTTACTACGAAGGCCTTCATGGTGTACATGGGTTAAGGAATGGAGTCGAAGTGTGGTCTGTACGAAAAATTCGACGGTTTTTATACGACTACGCTACTCCAGGACTCCTTTCACTGAGAAGATGCAAAATCCCCCAAACTGATCTGCCAATGTAAGACGTTACGATGCCAAGGTATTTGAAAGATCCCCAAAAATTGACCACACCGTTGAAAAAGGTGTTTCGCGACGTTTTATTCAACGCGAAATACATTTACGATCGGATAATTGATTTTGCTCGTGTACTTAGTTAAAGAGACGTCGTGATTAACAAAAAGTTAAACGAACGTTCTCTTTTGATTGATGAAAAAGACTTGCGGGCAACTTTTGAATGAAGCCATTGTTCAGTAACAAAGTTACGCCATCTGTACACGATCGTAAGTTACAGGTTAAACAAAGATGGCATCGAGATATTACTTTCAATTTCTGTCAACCAAAGAATTCATATTTTCAATCGTGCAATACATTTTTTTTTTTTTTAGTAGATTATCATTGAATGGTGCGTTTTATAAATTCAACAGTTACGTATATGCAAAACGATCAATGTCATCGATGATGACGTACTGTTTCCAATAGCCGAAAATGTCACATACACGTAGCATAATTACTCCAACAGTCCAATCAACTTGTCAGTTCATTCGTGAGGGAACCGAGAATATTTATTATCGTGGTTTGGTTTGTAAAAGCTCGTATTAATTTCGCTAATCTTCGTTAATTTCAATGACGTGTTTCATAACGATGGGAGATTGGAAGTCATTGATGATGTGTTCATTCATAAAACAATCGTAATAATATTATCGATACTATGTATTTATTTATTTCACTTTATGCTACGATAATTTTAATGGCAGAGCTTGTGATGTATTCTAACTTATTTTACGTCTAATATTTCCAATGAAAAATTAGAAATAAGAGTTGATAGTTTAATATTTAAAAGTTAAAGTTTAATATCGTGAGTTTAAAATTTTCAACTAAAATTAAGGGTAAAATTAAAGTAGAGATTAAAATATTAGTTTCGATGTTTAATTTAAAAAATTTGAAACTTCAATTTAATTAAATAAAATGATCAAAAACTGAAAATAATATGTTGTAATAAACTTCTAACAATCATCTATACAAGTTTTTTCATTGCGTCATTCTTATTCCAATTTTGGCGACGCATATGTAATATGTATAAATATTCGAACTCTCCTCCTTGATTAATAGCCGAATAAAATTAGTAACACAGTTCATGGACTGCCTAATAAATTCGAATATTATATCATATCCATAAATCCAAAATCACACGATATTCGCTAGGAATGAAAATATTCGTTAAATGATGCAAATCAGCCACCTACCGACACTTCCACGCGCTATTCAGGACCCAGAATTTTTGTGCTTGGATTTGTTATATAAATGCAAAAGCCATAAAAAAGACCCGAGACTTCGCTTTCGCCTTTTTCGTTCGGAATTTATGGCATGGCCAAAGCAAGAGATGTACACATTTTTTGACAACCGAGATCGTCCTCGCACACGTGTCTTCTTGGAACCAGAGGCGTTCATGGTGTTGCTTAACTCGCGCAGAAATATCGCTTGGATTCGCATTTCGCCAATGTCATTCGGTAATTAGCCAATGACGTCTGTGGAACCGCATCTATCATCGTTCGTGATCTAACATTCGCGATTGAGTAACTCTTCGGACGAGAATTAACCTCGTTTCGCTGTGATCCTTTTTTCCTTTCTTTAAAGGAGATTAATGAATGCCCATTCAAGAGTCGAAGAGATTCTCGTGTACGTCCAAACGGTCTGCTCCGACAACCTCTAAACGGGTGAATTTCATTGGCCAAGGCCAATATTCTTCAGACTTAGGCGAAAGTGTACGATTATTTTTGCTTCTAATTTCCTTCATTCTGCTCCAAATCTTTTATTTCCTTGTATATTTCTTTCATGAGCACTGTTATTAGTGCTTTATTGGTATTATACGTAATTGTTATTAACACTAATCTTAAATAAAATATTTAACCCTTTTTAAAAGTGAGGCTAAATAAATAGTACTGATATAAAAGAATAAATAATACAACGAAAATTAATTATTATAAGTACTAGTATTTTTGTATTATTAATTTTAATATTAAACTGAGTTAATGTTATTTTATAATAATATTACACAGTATTATGAGTGTTATTCTGATAATTCAAATATTATTGAAATTATTAATTAACGTTGCACTGTTAGTATTATATATTGTTATATTATTATAATATATAATTATTAGTATTATCATCTATTATTATTTGTAATAGATGCTATACAATGTAATGTATTGTTAAATAGCGTTTATAAGTCTATTTAAAATTGAAAGAATTCTAAATAAAGTCGTGTTAAAATTTATTTAAAACAGAGGTTTTAAATATTTAAATATCAGGTATATCAATTTCCATTCATGCTGTTGTTGCCCGCAAAGGACAGAATTGTGCAAATGTTTGACTATCTATGTCATTGACCTTAAAATGACAGGTGAACACATTTTTTGGGAGTGTTTCTACATAATGTAATATACGAGGCGATTTTGTAAATATTCCTTTTACGATGTTGCTGATTTATGATTTTTTCTGAGTCACAAATTTCTTGTGAATGCTGTAATAAACAGAGTCCAGATTTAAATCTACTGGAACACGCAAGTAGGATGACATAGAATGAGTCAGGAAAGACACGGAAATCGAAATAATCCGAGTCAGTTTCTTGGAACATTGAGATAAAAGAAATGTTAATTAGTTAGTAATTATGTAAGTAATCCTTAATTTCTAGAATTTAATTCCCAGGTTACACACTTTCTAGGAATAATTCAGAAATTATCTGAGAAATAAAAATGCTACAAAGTACCTTTCTTTCATTTGTAGAAACGGAATATTTCTGTTCATTAATTTCTTTATTAAAAAGTAAAAAGTACACACGCATATTCGCAGATTCGATACAATTTAGCACACTTCTAAAATATTTCCTAAGACCATTAGACGCAGCCATTAGCAGTTACTTTGTTAGAAATGTTTCGCCAACCTTGATTTACGTAGAATTTCTGTGCGAGATTCTTTCGCAACGAAAATACACATGCGCACAGTCGTCTTAGTTCTGCCTGTAAAAGAAACGATTACATTACAAGAAAATAAAACGAGGACAACGTGACTTTGAATTCTTTGACGTAGACAATTATCGTTTTCTCAAAAATATTTTAAAATTTAAACAAAATATTTGAAATAAGAATAATAGAAATACGAAAAACTGTATTAATAATTTTTTTCGAAGCTGTTATTGTTCGAAATAATTAAAGAATCGAGTGAAAGGGGAAGTACAAAGTGAAAAATGTAGCTCACATGTTATAAAAAAGAGGTCACTAAAAATTAGAGATTTATCGTGGATTTCATCTAGCTTCCTGACCTCATTTATATTTTTATTGCAGGTTTTTACACTGGCTTGCTTACACTGTTCCATTTAATACTTCAGACACGTAGTTTCTTTCATCCCCTGCACGTGGTACGTAAGACTCACGTGCGTCAACCTCCTTTGATAACTACATGCTTTGAAACTTTAGTTAATTCCTCGCAATGTGACGAGATTTGAGAAAGCTCGCTTTTATTCAGTCAATTTTCACTGAAACAACAATATTAAATGTTACAGAAATAATTTTTGTGCTATATCAAAACTCTTATTTTTGGTAATTAATTTACAATCAATAGACGATATTAAGTGTTACAGAAACAATTTTTCTGCTATTTGAAACACTTCTATTTTTACAGAAGTAATTTTTGTGCTACTTAAATATTTATGTGTTTGATTAATAGAAATTTATTTATTTACTATCGTTCTTTGNTGTATTATTTCTTTTTAAATATGCACTGAACGATTCTAAAAATTATTAAATATCTCCAGAAGGAAATTTCAGTGGAATTAAAATGTTACGAATTATTATAATAGAAATTTATTTATTTACTATCGTTCTTTGCATTCTATAATTGATTAACTTTTTCTCTTCCACACATTTATCTGGATTTGCATGTCACTACATTCATACCGAATGGACATAGTTTTTCCTAATTTATTTTATTCCTTTATTTTATTCCTAATTTATTTATTACTTTAATAAAATTACTTTCACATTACAGTAATACGCGTGTAATTAATCTTTCAACATATACTAAATGATTATAAATTAAAATTAGCAATCTTTCCAAAATTTTAAAGAAGCTGAAGCTCTGATAATTTATGTACCATTTGCCAATATCGCTATTCCTTTCCTGGTATTAATATAAATAATCTTCTACAGAAAATTTCATTAATATATTAAACGAGTTAAGGATTATCGAGAAACGAACTTCTCCTTGTTTTTGTATTGCTAATTCATGTTAGCATGAATGATGAATGTCATAGGATGAACGTTGAATGAAAATGTCAAATTTAGAGGCCTCAAACCCTTCTCGGCTAATACTTGTATCTGTAAATTAATGAGATGTAAATTTCGTGTAATGCGTTGTGAACGCTTAAAGCTGTTACAACTAATTTAGGATAAGGTCAGTGACTATAAAATATTTCATCGTGGCGAATGTTTTATTTGCAACATTTTCCAACAAAGGATGTGAAAGATGGCGTAAAAAGCGGAACAAGTTAGGCCATGTTTTGCAGTATATGAGAACGATACATGTTTTCAATTTATGTTGCACTAAACTGCTCTGTCAATTGTACAAGCACAGAAGGCTCGAGTTGATGATTGATGCTTATCGTTTCGATACGATGTCAGCCTAGATTATCGAATCTGTAGCAAATACATTTAACGATGAATTGATCGGTGCTGCTCGCTTTCCTTTGAAATTGATTTCCTGGGAAATCCATGAAATTGTTCACATTCGATCGTTATCGACGAATATTCAAGTTTGAAATATATTTATTAACATATCTTATTGTTTTTCATTATTATATATCTCTTACCGTTTCGAATTATTCTATATTCGTTACTATTTTCAATTATTTTTTATTCATTACCATTTTTAATTATTTTATATTTGTTATTGCTTTAAATTATTTTATGTTTAATACAATTTAATTTCAAGATACGTATTTACGTAAATTATTTATTTTTAACTATTTAAATAACTAGAGGTAAGGGAAACTAATTAAATTTAAGTTTATATTAATATATACCTTGAACTTTAAAATTCTTTCAGATGTGTATGAAACTATAATTTTGATACTATCTTGTTTTTATCGAATTTATTCATGAGAATCAATTTAATTACGATATTCAAAACTTTTTGGAATCATTAATCTACAAATTTTTTATACTATCTTCCATCCTTAAGTTATTCAGGCGAACGAATCCAATTACTATATTATTAAATTTTTAGATAGAAATCTGAAATGCAATTACCATATTCAGAATTTTATAAAAATATAAATGCAGATGTTTATTTCCAATACAAGTCCTTTTCTTTTACAAACTATTTTTTAAGGCAATCGAGTTGTTACGTTTAAAGCTCCTTCAAAGCCGAGATATATATATTTCAACGCAATTCTTTGTTTCGCTAAATTTATTCAACTCAATCAAACGAGTGACCTTCAGAACTTTTCCAAATCCCAAATACAACTAATTTATATTTAATACAGTTCCTGCTTTGGCAAAATTTCAATGCATAACGTGAAAAATCATTTCAAGCCCGAAATCCCAAATTCAAATCAGAAATCCCACTGAATTCCAGCCAAACTATCAGCACCATTAATTCTACCTGAATTACCAATGCAATTAATCTCTCGAACTCATTCGGAATTCTCCGGGTCTTAAAAAATACGTTTCCTAAAATAGGGCACGATTTGCTATGAATTAATGGGATATCCTCGGTGGGGGCGGTGGAAAAACTTCCACCCCTCTCTTAATACGATTTTCTAGTTAGCAGCTTCGGAAGAATTCTCGTTTACAGGCGTTACAAAGATTTATTCCCTCCATTCTATATTCAGGTATTCACGGACGAACGTCTGCAGGCGAGGAGGAAAAAAGGCATGGAAAAAAAGAGAGAAACCGAAAAGAGAGAGGAAAAAAATGGGAGAAGGGAGGGCAGAAAGTAAATTGAGACATATTCCCATAGAAAGGTGTAAAGCACGGTCGATGCAGAAAGGGAGCTAATGTCAGAGATTAGAGGTAATCCGTTCTGGCTGGCAATCGCCGAAGAGGACCCTCGTTCGCAGCTTCGATCTAGATATTGCACCAGCTCTGCCACCTTTTTACGTTTCTACCCCTTTTCCGCCCCTTTTTTCTGGACAGGGCCATATTAGAAGGAATTATTAGGGTGCGTTTCGAGTGACACAGGTATTAAGACTACGCAAGCTCTTAAGTACCCTGTGCCAACGGTAATTACACTAATTACAGACTCGTTAACATTTCGCCATTATTTTTTTCTATTGTCTTTTATTTCTCTTTCTTTCTTTTTTTCGTTAATAAACATTTGTTTTTGTTACTTTTGCCTAGCAATTTTTTTTCTTTAATTAATTTGAAACATTCGTTGCATTTTTTTCTTTTTTCTTTTGCTCATCTTAGCAAGACTATTTATTTTGTTACTATTATTTTTTTAAGATCCCATATTGTTTTAAGGGTGTTAATAAACATTTACTTTTGTTACTTTTACCTAGCAATCTTTTTTTTTTAATTTGAAAGAGGGAGAAACAATGGGATTTGTTGCATTTCTTCTTGCTCATTTTAGCAAAACTATTTATTTTGTTATTATTATTTTTCTATGTTAATTACAGACTTGTCAAGAATCCGGGTTTTTTTGTGGGGTTAATATACATTTACTTCTGTTATTTTTACCTTGCAATTTTTTGTTTTAAATTTGAAAGAGGAAGAAAGAATGGGATTTGTCGTGTGTTTTTTTTTTGCTCATTTGAGAGAGATTATTTATTTTATGAGTTCTTTAAATCCAATAATCGAGAATGTTCCAGAGGGAGAGGTTCGCAAGTTGAAATGGCAAATTGAATAAACCACGTGCGTCAGACATTTTAGTTTTAATGCAGACCAAACGGGTGTGAGTGAAGGAAAAGCTCGCTGTCTGTCTTAATTGTCGGAATAGTAGATTTAAATTTCGCGGGAATATTTTTGGACACGCGGTAATACATTAAAAATTATTTATCGAAAAGGAATAAGTAGATCGGGTTTTTATAGGTTCTTATAATGGTTATATCCCCGAATAGCTTGGAGGAGAACATATAGGTTTAATAAATATCAAATTGAGATTTTGTCTCTGTCTTAAAGTTTTTAATAAAAAGAACAGTGCAGAGAGAATAATTGAAATACGCGGAATACAGATTCATTGAATTCTTCTATGGTGCTTACATTAAAATTACATTAAAATGTTAAATAGTTTCCGGACTATTTTGGATTTTAATCTATATGTCTTTGAAAACAAAAAAACATCCCAAACTTCACAAATGATTATTTTATATCATTTTCATATTGTACCCTGTAAAACATACTAAAGTATAGTAATACTTATTCCATACCAAGGTACAGGTAAATAAAACACCACTAAATTAAATTGTTAACATAAATCGAAATCTCTGATACACTTAAATTATTCACCAGTGATATATTTCCAAGTATATCAAATCTTACGAAATTTTCCAATTCGATTCCTTTCATGGACGCAAAAGAATAATTTATTACCAATTAACAAACGTAATCGTATCGTTCATTTTTTTCCTTTCCCAATTATACAGTCCACGCGCGTTGCAGATATTCAGTTCTCGCATGTGAAATCGAACTTGTGTTTCATCGTAGATCGTATCGATCTTACGAGATCAATTGTACCGCCGCAAAGTCACTCCGTTAATTTATTCAGGCGTTTCGTTTTGAAACTGATGTGTCAACCAGTTTAGTGAAAGCAGACACGCCAATAAGGTACCACCGCTTGAGTTTAACTCGAATTTCGAATGTCATGTTGATTATACTAGATAATAGACCGATATATGTACCAGGTATTCCGCAAATTTTTACGTTTAATATTCATTCGCGCTAATTTATTTCTCCGTATCTAATTAAAACGGATATTTCCTAACTGACCGCGTCACCGCGGAATACTTTCTCCTCTAATATGGAGATACAATAATAATTTTGTGGTAAGGACAGGATACACAAACATCATTTGCCTCCGCAACGTTACGCGAAGCCGTGGCAGAACGAATTATCATAGAAACGGCAGAAAAAACGTAGCACGTCTTCGCGACGACACGAGTTTACTTTTTTCCTTTTTCTGGCAAACAAATATTTTCGTTGGAAGGAACCCGAGTTTTTGGGAAAATACGATATCGCGTAGAAAAGGATTGGCAATCTCGATGACTCATTTTTGACATCATTCGAAATATCTACAAGTTATCTCGTTATTTATTTCTGATTTTAAAAACGTGAAGTGTGTTTTTGTTGTATATATATCCAGATTTGATTTATTCTTTTTTTGTTATGAAATTTAAAACGTTAAACTTTGTGTATATTTGCGTGAACGACTTCTTAAGCTTCTTTCTTAAAATGTAGCCACACATGCGGATATTGCTAAGTTTTATATAATCCTACCATTAATAACTATATAACTATACAATTCATAAATCTCATCTTCTTTGAATCATCTGACGGTTTGAAAGATAATAATTAAAAAGATTAAGAAGCAAATTATTAAAAGAAAAATGAGGCATTATTATGTTTATTCAAAGTGACTGCAAGAAAATCATTAATAAAATTATATCACGATAAACAAATCACTTTGAAGTATTCATTAATATATAAAGTGAATTGCAATTAATAGATAATCCTGAAATATCGTATCAGATTAGAGGAATCTTATTTAAGTCTATGCCAAATGTTTCAAAAAATATAAAATAAGAGACTAAACGATTCTTCTATATACAACTATATTCCTCATAATCATTGCCTAAGAAAACATAATTACAATATCCACATAATAGCTCTTCATCCACGCAAATAACACGCGCAATACAATTCTAAAAAATGAAAAATCTATCCTTTCCTGTGAAACGATGGTAGATATTAAAAAAGTGCCATTTTTGACACCGCGTGGAAATGAAAAATTCTTCACCTCTAAGAGAACAAAAAATTTATGCACCACTTTACCAAGAAACGATGGGAAAATTTGTCAAAAATGAATTCAAATACGTGAAACTAATATATACAGGGTGATCGTAAACCCTGGAAGAGGATGATTCTAACTACAGAAACAAATGGGGGAAAAAGAATAAGTTTCGTAACCAAAAAAATCGACTTTGAATATTCAATTACTGCGTTGGTATACCGATGGTCTATTCACCTTATAATGTTAGCTAAAGTTAACCTTTTGCTCTATGATTCAAATTGCCATAAACAGCAGCTGGATCTGTTACACATTGGGCCATTCTCTGCTGTGGCGGAACATTTTGAAGTGGGCCAAATCGCACATGTCAGAAAGTAAAATATCACTACTGTCACTGTCACTAATTAATCACTATTTGTCATGTTACTAGAACTTTCAATATTTCGACATCATGAAATTGTTTTAACAGATATCATGAAGTACAACATTAATGTAAATAAAACTGACATTTAATCAAATTTGTTTTTTCCTTTATTTATTTAATTAATTTGAGTTATTTTTTAGTTGAAGTAAATTTCAAATAAAATACTTAAAAACGTTGGAAGCTGTTGGTAACAAAATTTAAATATAATTCGGACTGCAAAGGATTAAAGGCATTGTAACTATTTGTTACATGTAATCCAAACGATGCACTACGTCTCTCAGACGTGGTATTCAGGTTTGGCTTGATTAAAGTATCTCGAATGAGACACGTGATGTTTAGATTCGGCGTTTGTCACACGATCAGTTAAAGTTTGGCCCAATTATCATGAGACAAATCTCATATGATATTCTAAGTTAAGGGCAAAAGGACAAATGTTTCGCAAAAATACTATTTTCTGCGAAAAAGGCATTTGTTTCTAATTGCATCGTGTTCAACATATCAAAATTCATACGAGTGTGTATATACTACCGAAATTATTAAGTCAAAGTGTTATCTACACGCGTACTGGATAAAAACGAAACGTGACGCTTGGTTGACTTAACTCAGTCTCATTTTTGACACCATTCCCATCGTTTCTCGGCAAAGTGGTAAGTAAATTGTTCGCTAGGACATACCGTTAAGGTTCCGCAAGAATTTTTCATTTCCACGCGCTGCCAAAAATGGCAGTTTCTCAACATCCACCTGTGCAAAACATCCGAAACACCGCGGAACACCGTATCGTCGGCACATCTACTTGCATAAAGTAACAACAAACTAACTGGAAAACTCCTCTCGAAGTCGACTATCAGTTTCGCCGAGTTCAGCGAGTCAACGTTGCTCCAATATGCACGAGCCACTAAAAGGTGCTAAACAAGCATAAAAACGAGTTGCCGCGAAGAAAAGAAGCAAAGAGAAAGTTCACGGCGGGAAAAAAGTTCGAGTCATCGGGACGCATTTTTACAGCGATACTTTTGTCCGTGATATAGTAGGCAAATCGCGGGCACCGACAATCAAACTTATCCAAGAGGAGGTCGCGGAAGTCGTGAGACTTCCGGTGGAACGGTATAAAGAAGGCGTACTCGGGGCGAATATGATCGTGTGCCGAGACACGCTGGGAATGGACCGAAGTGCTAGCAGGCACGAGAATTCCTTGTCAGGATGGTTTTGCTTAAAAAGTTTCGCTGACAAACAAACGCCGGCAGAATTTCTGATTAGGTCTCGTCAAGTAACTCTGCATTCGCGGCAGTGGGGGAACTTGCTAGTTGCTGGGGCAAACTTTGACTTCGAATTTATTCCTAAA
The DNA here is from genome assembly GCA_002201625.1 of Euglossa dilemma. Lineage (NCBI taxonomy): Eukaryota > Metazoa > Arthropoda > Insecta > Hymenoptera > Apidae > Euglossa > Euglossa dilemma. The sequence goes on along the minus strand of NIJG01000036.1, from coordinate 301,033 downwards.
GCTCTTGATTCGTTCAAATTGATTTTCGTTTGAGAGATAGTACCGGGTGTTTGAAGCAAAAGGGTACGCGAATCTTCCTTCTTTATGCTACAGACTTTATGCTAGTCGTTATCGAGGAGCGAGGTAAGGAAGTGAAATTTAAAAATTTTCTATACTTTTTATTTTTTTTATTTTTTGACATAAGTAATGTAATATTCTTTTCATGGTACTACAAGTTATTCTATAAAATTTTTATGTTATTTGAAAAACAATTACGATAATAATAATAGAATTTGAAAATTCCTCGAGTTCTTGGATCTGTTGGAAATTTGTGTTCCTGTTATTATCTGTATTTATTACAGTGTAATGGTATGTTGTCTTATCATTATACTATTATTTAATAAACAGTTTAAAATAATAATACTTGATATTTTTTCAACCACTCAGTTGTATTACATATCCTATTATTATTTATTGATTTTAAAAATTATCGTATATCTTTATAACTGTACTATTATCATCCTATTATTACATCATTATCGAACACCTATCCTAAAAAATGATAAAATATAATAATTTTCCAAGTCATCCAGATCCGTCACAAACTTATTTATCAGTTAATTCAATCAATGATTGTACATATTTTTCCCATACCATATTATGCCATTATTACACCATTATCTGAAATCGAACCATAAAATAACGGAACTTAAAACTTCCTCAGGGCATTCAAGTCTGTTTACCGAGGAGATTATAATATATATATATATAGAAGATAAAGCAGAATTCTAACCTAACCGCTTGCACCGCGTTTAATCCACCGTATTGAGACACGCGGCTGTTTTCACATGTAAAACTGTGGCGCCATCCAACAATTCGTTGGAAGTGGCATTCGCAAATGTTTTAGCTCCAGTTTTTATCAGTTCTCCTTCGCGGCCCGATGTGTCCCCCTGGGAGCACCGACAAGTTTCCGTAAATTGCCAACAATTCGTGGAATTGCACCATAACCGGAATGAATTCCGAGTGGAAAACGAAGGAGCACGACATAAAACGCGACTCGCAAACTCGTATCGGTTGGCAATCGTTTCGGAAAGAACGAACTTTCACAAACACCGAAACTTCGTCGAATTCTGGACACCTTAACGACGAGTAATTAAACTTGTCTTTAATAACGTCATAATCGCGAGGAGGAAAGTGGTTCGTTTAAATTTATTCTTTAATGACGTTGTGCGCTTGTGAATCGCGTTTTTAGATTATGTCACGTTAGGCGTGTCGCGTTCCGCAAATGCTAACATTTCTCGAAATTAATAAGTGGTTGTTGGTTGTTACATTGTAGTACTTTCAGAACGTTTCAGGTAAATGTAGTAAAATCATAGAGAATTTTTAAGTAGGTAAAATAATTACTCTATGCATACATATGTCCCTGTTTTTGTTTCAACGTTTGTTTAAGTAAGTAAACGAGTGATGCAGCTGCATTATAAACAGGTATCGTTATAAATATACGTATAGATATATATGTGTTGCAAATAATATTTATTTTTTAATAATGTTCTTTTTATTCGATTTAAATAATATTTTTGAAACATTCTATTTGATTATTTTAAGTCATCCACAGAGATTACAGCGTTCACTTTTACTAATGATATAGGTATGTGAACTTTTTTTTGGAATATTTTAAATATTCGATTCATCCGATCGCGATTTCATTGGCAAGTGGAATTTATAGGAGGTCTAAAAACTTATCCACTTATCATTTTATCGATATCGGTTCGCTACCTCTTATTGCGAAACCTAACCTTGCCGTTTAATTAACTCTTCTGTTAATCCTATGTATTATATAGCCAAGCAATTACGAAAGATGCAAGATAATAGCCTTGAACTTTATTTGTATAAGGAACTTAATATTCGAAATACTAGATACTAAATACTTTCGACATTGTCAAATATTAACACATTGTATATTGGTTCCTCAATATTGCACGTTTTAATTATTATTATATGTAAATTTACAGGCATATATTATCATTTCTTTCATTCGCATTAACTTTTGTTATTAATTTTGACTTCAGGAAAAATATGATAATTAGTTTGATTTACGTTTTATTAATGTATAACATTAATTTAAAAATAATTTAAATTAAAATTTTACGGGCAAAGGTTAATACTATAGAACAATGTTGACAAAAAGATTGGAAAAAATTTACTTCTTAGGAATATTTTCTTAAATATGACAAAAATCCGTACTTTTTATTCAATTTATTTTCTAAAAATAACACGATGGTCAATGAGTTTCAGATTCAACGAACAAAAATGCCTTAAAAATCTCTTTACCCTGAAACAACGAGACCTCGTTGATTTGTTTTCTTTTCATACCTACTATCATCTCTTCGCTATCATGTTTTGCATAAACAGATGAAATTTGCAGCGCAAAATGTAAACCGCAGTTAATCTTCTACCACATTATTAAGAAACAGATACTTTGTATGCAAACGTATGTAAATTTGCATACATTGTATTAGTCTCGAGGAATGCTAAAAATCATAGGGTGCGGTATAATTTTCCCACTGTACAGTTTAATTATACATCGTATAAAGTCAAGACATCTTATACACTCTGTTATTATATCAACTTTCACTTAAAATATTCAAATATTTGCAGTTTAGAATACGGACTTGTTGATAATCGATACGCTCAGGTTAAATTGAAACTGAAACAATTTCGAAATTTCTCACACGTTAACTACCTAATAAGTAAATTCCCGAGTGAACACGAGACACTGAAATTATCGAGGTGATTACCGTAGGAGATAAATTTGGGAAAAATATCGAGATATTACGGTACAAGTTTTTAATATGGAGATCATGGCGAGGGGGAGAGTAAAGAGGAGGAAGAAATTCCTGGGCCTGTGCAAGTGTCTGGTTTGGATTTCGTGTTGAGGGTCCTTGGAAAAATTTCGTCTCGGCGAAGCCATCGTGATTGACGAAGCGTTAATCCTCGAAAGGACTCACTAAAAAGCACTTTGTCTACCTACCTCCTTGAAAATTTTCTTCTTCTGCAAGATAAGAAGCGCTGATGAACGCCGAACGGGCCGCTGACGAATGTCTCGTTGCTTTGACGATCTGAGCGGATTTTCCTTTGTATAAAACAAAGAGAAACGAACTTTCCGTAAAATGTAGATTCACCGTGATCGAATTTGACGTTTACAATTTTTTTCGCTCTCTTTTTAAACATTAATAAACATTTGGAAGCTGTAAACAGCTGTAGGATTAATAATTATAGCGGTTTACGTCAGGGTATTACTGGTTTTTATAAAAGTTTTATGTTTATCATTGAAAAAGACTCGACATATATTTGGGAGACTCGAATGTTTATTATTGCGAAGAACTCGACATCTTTTTAAAGGTTATGACAGGTTATTTACAAGCAGAAATTGAGGTAATGATTTATTTCGATGAGGAATTACATGAATGATAGTTTCAAAAGTTAAAATTGAAAAGATGAATCGGACAAAATGGGAATTTAATTATAATACTTTTTGTTATGGTTTCCTCACATTGAAAGCATTTTTGGTACACATGTAAAGAAGTGTTTTATTCAGAAAAGACATTTAAGTATAATACTTAATTATTAATTAATTGTGATATAATGTGTATACGCGACAATAAAAATAGTTGTATGTTGCAGAAAATAAATAAATAAATAAATATATATATATATATACAGGATGATCAAAAATTTCGAAACAAACTGAGATCACGTGTTACCAAGGTCAAATAGATGAAAAAAGTTTATATAAACTTATGTTTGAAGAAAGTTTATTAAAAAGATATAAGCATTAGCAAATAATCGTGGAATAAATGTAAAACTACAAATTTGTAATGTGTACTCGAAATACGTTTCTGTTAACCTGTTCGTGTAAAAATTTAATTTCCGTGTCAGCAGTTCAATCTGAAAATCGTAATTGCTCGTATTTATAAAACATGCGTTTCGCAGCGCGAAATGTTAAAAATTTCTTCTCTTGAGAAATAAAAAATTTATCTGTCTAGAGTGATAAAATATTTTCAATAACGTGCATTCCTAAAAAATGTAATAAATGTAAATAGCAATATAAGTATATAAAATATTTATCGACCTATATGTAAAGCTACATTGCCAAAGATTACATAATTATGCAGAAAATAAATGAAAATGTATATTGCGAGAAATATAAAAATTATGAAGCAGATAAATATTTAAGATAAATATTGTATGATGTCAATTTAATATATTACGGTGTTATTTACTCGATCTCTCAATTTTCAAAATTAGCGTAAAAGTTGTATTTAATGATAAGAACTTATATTTTTTACTGTAGATTCTTAACACTTTGCAATTCGAATTATATTTCAATTTTGTTATCGGCAGCTCCTAATAATCCTAGGTGTTTTATTTGAAATTTACTTCAACTAAAAAATAAGGTAATTTAANATTTGAAATTTACTTCAACTAAAAAATAAGATAATTTAAATAAATAAAGGAAGAAACAAATTCAACTAAATGTTAGTCTTATTCACCCTATTAATTAATTATAATTATTAGTAATTTTCAAGGGTGTGATATCTCTTGAAACAATTTCTTGATGTCGAGTCACACTCGACATAGGACTGCAAAGGGTTAAATTCAATTAAAAAATTTCCGAAACAGTAGATAACTGTGTTTGTTGCACAAACCATTCTCAAGATATAATCTTTCACACTTCGTGCGCTGTCACTTTTTCTAGAGCTATCAATATATAAAGTTCAACAGTATCACCCACTCATGTGCGCACTTCAAGTAACCCCAATGCTGACAATATGTGAACTTTAAAGCTCCACATCGCGGTAATAAATTATGCAAGAAGGATATAAGTATACGAGTTCACAAATATTTTTATGTTATATCATTTTGCATTCAATGTTCTCATTAAATTTTTCGTATTTGACAATCCTCGGAAGCCCTAATAAATAATGTATTGTTATACATTTTTATAATTTTCATTACACGACTACAAATACTAGTTGAAAGTCACTGACCTCGGGTATATACTAATCTCATTCTTCTAATCTTCTAATTGAACCTATATACTGCGTAGAGATTACCTATTCCCGAGGCTCCGAGAAACTGAACAGCTGAGAAGCATGAACTGTAGTTTAATACTTAGCTAAATTATTATTAATCATTTAAGTTTATGATAAACATCGACACAAGCTAATTTCTTTTATTATGTTCATAGCAAAGTACTTGGAAGTGACTTGCTGGCTAGGTTTTTACAAACTGAAAAGATCACAGATCCAAGAGTCTTATACTTTGCTCAATTCACTTGAGAAAACTCCTCTTTTAGCATTGAAACGATAGCACTGTGTACTGGTAAGTCTCAAAGACTGACCTTCGTGTAAATATTTGCTCTTACCAAGTAACCTGTGATCTCTTGTTCGCTAACTTTGATGCATATTCTATTATGTCAAGTGCAAAGACACGTTGCTTCCTTGTCAGGAAATATTAAACACTAGCTAACTACGTCGATGTTATTCACTGGTGCCTCGTTTCTTTCACGTTCTCTGCCATTTAATAACTCCCCTAGATGTGATCGACTTACAAAGGAGAGCGTAAGGACTGTGGGTGACCGATTTAGTTCAAATTTTGCACATTGGTAGATTTCGTTCCCCTATTTATGAAAATATGTCTTTATATGGGCAAACACTCGATAGGTTTTTAAATATTTGCAAATAAAGAATTACTTACTTTTATACTTCTGAATATGGGTTTCTATTCACATTGGTTAGTTGTATTCATATTGACATAGTAATAATGGGGTGAACTTTCGTTATACTGGGGTTCGTATACCGGTAAATAAGTAAATTTTTTGTTAAATTGACACCCTATCAGTGACTTGAATTCAAATAACAAATTAAATAATATCATCTTAGTACAAATAATTAATTAATTAAGGATTCGTTAAATTGATGATGTCTTGTCACTACTAACGATGCGGAGTCAATTTGACTTCATGTCACCACTATTGACAGGAAATCAATTTCTCCCCAAGTCACTATTATTGATAGAGAATCAATTTGAAGTCACGTTATCATTAATGCTCTAAAAATATTACTCATTACTTAAAGTTTAACGAGGGTATCACTGTTGATAGATTACTAACCATTAAGGTTTTTTAATACTAGGTATGTATATAACATGAACCTACTATCATTTGAAAGCCGATCTCCACTACCGTGAATTCCCTTCTAAGTTGTAAGTTGGCAATAGAGCATGTGACATTTTAAGTTTGGATAGTGGAATGCCAGATCGGAAGATAACGAGCGTGTACAAAGAGTGCAATTATCATAGCTAAACGTTTACCCATCGTTTGCGTAATTGCAATAAAATTGCACGCAACTTGCGTAGCACTCTGATCGAGTTAACCTCCTGATCCCACGGACGTCACGATCCCTGATTCATCGACATGATTGGACGCAGAGGGACCCTGCCAGGTACACGTGAGCCTCCATATCGATTGTACATTTGTTTCTCCTCCGGCAGAGTCAATAGCCTTTTAAAACAAGATTATCGTCCTGTAATTAGTCGTGTTTGCGAGTCTCTGTTGATTTCTCATCGGACGTAAGGAGATCAAAGGAGGATCCATGGGAAAACGAGGAAAATGTTGCGAGAACCCGCATACGGTATTTGGCATTATAACGTTACAACTCGTTACAGTGTCTGGCATCAGGAGGGCTTCATTGTGAAGCTCAGTACTCTAGACATTGTAGACTGATGCCTCAGCTTAATTGGAGTGTTACATACTCCGTTTTCCCTCGGCCTCCCACTTCTCCGTTAGCGTTATAAGTAGGCGACTATGCTGGTGCTTACTACTGAACTTGTTACCAATGTGACGATGCGTTTTCATTCAGAGATCTTAATTACGTCAGTTCGATGAACTGAGACAACGTTCGAGGACAATGATCTACTTACCTTTTTAACTTATTCCACTTGCCTGGCTAATTACCTGGGCCTGCTGGGCTGCGCCGGATAGTTTGGAAGCTCAGCTGAATCCTTCTTCCGATTGGAAAGATTTATAACGATGAACGTGGATGTGTATCGTGTAACAGGATGCATATCTATTTTTCTGTATATCTTTCTTTTTTTTTTAAATTCGTAGATTATATTCGCTATTATATACACTTCATCGCTTCTTTTGTTATTAACACAAATTGAGGTTTAACTATTGATATAACGTGTTCTCTTTGTACTCTGCTCTGAGAAATGTGTAAGTTTTTCGGTAATATCTTGAAGGAAGAAATTAGGTTATTCGTTTTATTAATGTGTATATAATATATTTTTAGTTTTCTGTATTTCGAGAAAAATGTGTAAGCTTTTTTAAGTATTTTAGGTACGAAATTAGAGTTTTAATTTTATTAAGTAAAAAGAGAAATATTTAGATTCTCTTAAATACCGTGTAATAAAAATTGGAGTATTTAATTTGTTATTTAAAAAAATTAAGATCGAACGTTGACAGTGGTATGTCAATTTTTCTATTGGAAAATTGGCTTGATTTTTTTTCTAAATATTTTTCACCTGTTTTTGAGCTAATTTCTTTATAAAAAAGAATAAATTTGTATTCGATACGTCAATCGCGTTCGTGTCATACAAATCGAATACCAGCTGTAGAAAAATACACGTCACTATCGTTTAATTAACGTATACAGCTCTCGTTTACACAGCGCGTGATAGTAATCGCTTTTTACTCGGACCTTTCAACCTGAGAACAAAGAGAAAGCTTAACACGAGCTTAACAACATGAATAACATTCGTAATTATCGTAATACTCTATTATCCCGGTGTTTGCATGCTCGTATCCATAATCTCGGTCGCTAAATGACAATTTATCGTGACTTTGGACATTAGCGTTACTAAAAAGCTTCGATAAATCGTAGAAATCGCGGAAAAATTCGAACAACGTATATTTCATCATTTTTCCCCGATTATTCTAACGAGGAAATAATAATGCAAAGATGCAAATACGTTTTCGTATGCAGATGTTTATTTATTCGGGGGAATTTGTTTCGGCGGTAAGCAAAAAATCAAACATACGTTTTTACATTTGAAATTCATGTTCGATTAATCGCCGTGATGTTTGCATTTCGTATTAATGCCACAAAATGAGTTACATAGTTTATAATAAATGGAATACGTGCGTCATTTTGTATTTATTTTACCTGGCAGAAAATATCGCGAAATTTTTTTTTCGCTTTATGCGGTAATTTGCTTTAATAACTTGGTTGGAAATAATATGGACATCGTTTGGTTATATTTGGAAAATTTTTCAGAGAGCGCGCGATATTTCAATCTGTCAAAGATATTATCATTTCGTTTAAAATTTGAATATTACTTAACATTCTTTTATTTCATTTCTCGTTCCGCAATTTTTTAATACCGTTTTTACAAAAGTTTTGTATAATTATTTTAGTAATTTACGTTACGTTTCCGCGACCTTCTTATAAATATTTCATGGATTCAAGTATGCCATATTTTTCATAATATTTTATTAATCGAAAAATGCAATTTTTAAAAATACTTTTCACGTTAATGTATAAAATATTTTTTATGATACTTAGCGACCTGAAATATATTTTTATAACACTTTTACAAGTATTTTTAATTTTAAGATTTGTATATCTGAAAATAAAAGATATCTCGTCCCTTATCTTTTTTGAATAAGTACATTTGTCTCTTATATTAAAAATCGTTTCTTAGATTACTATATTTTCATCGCAAATTATTCTATTTTCAAACATCAGTAACAATTCGAAATTGTTTAAAGTCGCGACGATAGTAGTAAATAAAACTAGGCTAGGGGGGATAATAAAACTGGCTGTGTAGCGGCGAAAAGTCACTAAAAATGCTAGAAATTTAAATATAAAATATAATATCCAGCCTGACCCGGTTGGGTAGCCGAAAGTGAAACGATTATAGAAGTTATACCAGTCCGAATTAACTTTTACAAACGGGAGTTCCGAAAAGTCCTCTATTCACCAACAGATTCGAGAACAAAAATAACAGCTAGGAAAATGAAAAATTTTTGGTATAGGATATGAAGTAACGGAGGGGTCGTGCGAGTTACATTTTACAATTTTTTTTTTTAAAGGGCTTTAGGGCACGTTTTACCGTTATCCAATTGGTCTTACTCGTACTAGCCTCTAGATATTACTTTTTCATAGATTGAAACGGTTCTAAAGAATACGAGCAAACCATTTTGCAGAAAAATTGTTTACCATTTGCAATTGGATATTCGCCTAGATTAAAGTGTTACTTGCAAGATAACTTGCTAAAATATTACCTTTTATTATAAATTTTCTTTATAAATTATCATTCGATAATTTATTCGCTGTTTACTGTAAGTCTATGGTATACACCATATATATCTTTTACAATTTGGAAAAATATGATACGTTCCATCGAACTTCTACAAAATCGATGTTACAGGTTTTAGTAAAATCAAAAAAAACAAAGCAATTCGTGTCAAAACAAAGTATAGAGTCGATACAGAATTTTTTTTCGTAGAGTTTCGTGTATCGTTTTCGAGAAAACTGTTTTTGGAAGTATGTCGTGTACGCATTCGATTGAATCGATTCTAGAACCGTGTTATTTCGTTAATGTCGCCGAATTTTATGTTCCCTGTCTTTAATTTCATTTTTATCGACGTATCAAATTTATCGAACGAGAATTTTATATTGCAAATAATTCGTAAAAATTCGTTTCGAAATGTTTAATACCGAGAAATCTATTATCTAATTTCAGTGGTTTAGATTTCATTTTATTTTCGTATCAAATTTATCGGTTGTTCATTATTGCATATTGTAAATTGTTATTGTTATACAGCAAATTTTTCGGTAAAATTGAAGGACATATTTGTTTAGGGAAACAATGTATTTGTCTTATAAACATCACTATAAAACATAGGAATATTTAATGAGGTACAATATTAGGAAGTTATCGGAAAATTTATGGGTACATAGCACATAGTACTTGTAACTATTTCGTAACTATCATTTTCTATAGTTATCAATGCAAAATATGATTCTATTTCGATATTTAGTAATAAACTTTTCAATCAAATTTACCTTTTTTTAAATAATAATAAAAGTAACAATCAAATAATTAATTTACAAACAGCAATAAATAATTCTCCTTCATAGATTGGAAAAAATAATAATTGAGAATTGAAATTTTAAAACAAGCAATTTTCGATATTCTATTCTTTATATACTTGAAACACTGACATAATTTATTAAATGATTGATTAACTACCTGCTGTTCTTCAATTGAGCCACTCTGAATCCTTTCATCTTGTTTTGTATTAACAATATAATCAATTTTAATGTTCAAACAGTATAAGTCAATAATAGCATAGTTTGTCGTGAATTATTGATATTTTCACTACTACGATAGAACAGGAAATTTCGATAAGTAGTTTATAGAAAGAATTATATTATTAATGCCGTATTTGATACAATGAAATTATAGGATTTACGAAGGATGGTAGTTTAATATTAACTGTGCAAAATTTATGGGTGATATTATAGACCGAAAGGGGCAGTACACGGTTGATTGAGTGATTAATATCGTATTAAATGGGTTTTGCATGTAACAATGATCAGCGAGTAGAGCATAGGCGACGATTTAAAAGCTATATAAAGTAACAGGTCACTCGACCCAAATAAATAATTTGTTGCACGTTTAACACGAAATTGCGACATGTTTCTTAAGTACGATTAAAAAGGAAACATTTTAATAATAATATGTACATGCATGTATATATTTTTATACCGCATATTAACACGTATTAATACAAATGAAAAAGGAAAATAAACATTAATATATTAATATATATCAATATATATGATTTCATTTACTCGTTTGTTCTTTTTATACTAATATTCACCAAATTACGTGCATGTATATAGATCATCTAGACAAAAAAAGATACAAGTGAGATAATGAACTTTATCTAATTTTATTAATTTTTCCAAGGATATTAACATATGTTCCAAGATCTAATAAAACATGTTAATTATTAATGATCGTTCATGATCAAAAATATTAATGCGACCTTAACTAAATGATACAATAAAAACTAAAATAATGCGAAAATACTATACAAAGACTATGGAATTCGATGTTATACTGTCCACGGTAAATTCCCAACTTCTTGACAGAAAAATTTGTCCAAATAGTAGACACTGAAACGTTTAAAATTATCTGCCAGAAGTGTGTATTATATATGATACGAAACGCAGGAAACAAATTTGAATGGAAAATTAATTGAAAAGTGAAAATTGATCAAACGGAATGTCATATACACGCACAAATATTGTCTGCTGGCAAATTTACCCAAATTGCGTGCTCCAAATTCAAAAACAAGCAAAGCCGACGATTTTAGCTGCGTTTGACACACACGCGCGCACGCATCTAAACAAAGCATGATATTAAAGTCCGAAATCAAAACTCGGCATAAATCCACCCCACTTAGCAAGTCCCATGTAAACATCGACGCACTCTGCCCGTTCTTTGCCACCGACTCCGTGATCAGTTAAATTTCATCCCCGCGATTAATCACGCGTGCATACCCCACCGGTGAATCAAGTAACAATTCCGCGTCTCCCTCTTCCTGTTCCTCTTCTTTTTTTCCTTTAAATAAACATCGCGGCCCGCTTAAAAATCAATCCCGCGATGTTTCTCCGCCGCTGAGCGGCGGTCACAATAAAACNTTCCTCTTCTTTTTTTCCTTTAAATAAACATCGCGGCCCGCTTAAAAATCAATCCCGCGATGTTTCTCCGCCGCTGAGCGGCGGTCACAATAAAACCCGGCGAAACTCATTTTAAGCGGAACGATTTTTCCAGCGAATTTAGACCGGTGTGCCAGTGTCGCATTACTCTTTCGCTCCGTCCTGTGTTCGCCCGCGGAAAATGAAAGAAACAACGGCAACAACAACGGAAAAACGGCGCGGAGGAAAAGCGAAGGAAAGGCGAAAAAAGGGGGGAGAGGGAGAGAGAGAGCGGGAGAGGAAGAAAGGAAGGGAAAAATAGGAAAAGAAAGGTCCGCAGACGCATAATTAGAGAGCACGGCACCAACGGCGTGTCTCGAGATATCGTTTACTGAAAAAAATGCTGAAATTTCGGTAGTAAGGGCGCGACCTCCGTCGACTTGCTGGTGATAGTGGGGGGTGAAGGGTGCAAGGGTGGGGGTAAGAGAGAACGACGACTACGGCGACGACGACGACGACGACTTGCTTTAATTAAATGCCCGTAATTGCGTTTCCCGCTAATTACCACGGCTCCCCCGAGGAGCGTTATACTACGAAGTCTGAAAAAAATTCGGGACCTGCTGAACTTTGTTAAGTATTCTTTTTTCTCGTCTGAAGGTGTTCGAGGATCTAGGTGCTTATAAGCACCGAGCTCCCTATCGCTCTCTGCAAATGAATCGACGTCGTCGGCTCCTCGTCAAATTTCGGCTCGCGGCCTTACCAGATGCATATTATTGTCGGCCCTGTTGCGCCAAGGGTCGTGCAACTTTTTTAATTATTTGCAAATGTAAATTTCGAACATGGCCGCAGGGTAGACATTGTCGTTTCCACGGCTTTGCTTCTCGGCTTGCCGAATTGGCTAATTCATCGATACTTTCCGGTAATTAATTTGCTAATTAGTCGTTGGTGTTTCATCATTTTTATTGGCAACGGAACGTAATATGTTTTAATTATGATCCCATTGTTTCGAATGATAACTTGCTTTGCTTCTAATGTTAGATTATGTTTAAGTATCGTTACGAGAGAAATGTGTTATTGTTTTGATAATCATTCGATTATTTTGGGTGATCTACTGTGTTTTCTTTGATCATAATTAATGTATTAATTTATTAGGGAGATTTGAGCCTAAGCTAATTAATTATATTTGTGTATTACTACTGTAGTAATACATGACGATTCGATCGTATTGAATTATTTATTACTTTGGCCCTAATTAATATCGTAATGCATTATTGCTTGAATAACAATCTGTCAGATTAAATATGCTTAAATTATAGGCTTAACATTAATAATAGATAACGAAGTCTGTATATTACTTTAATAATTTTTATTTCTTCATTTATTTTCAATATTAATATTTATTTTATAATTTGTTAATAGGCGTATTATTACATTATTACATTAATATTAATCTTTTATTATGAATTATGTAATTCTGAATTTCTTATAGATTGTGTATTCTTGTCGATGTCAAGTTAATTCGTTTAATTAATAACATTTTAATTTATATAGGTAAAGACACATTAAATGCTACGATGTACAAATAATGTACAAAACAATGCAGGGAACAATATTAACAATGAAATACGGGCATCGCAAGACGATACTGAAACAAAAAAATGAAGTGAAAAGTTTGAAAGAGGAAAGAAGAAAGTTCTATCCACAATGTGGCGGTGTATAAGCTCCGGCTTTGAAACTGGAAACTGATCCCGAGAAAATAATATTATGATTCTTGTCATGTTAACGTATTAACTGGAACTAATATTAATTCTCACATCTCATAAATTCTCATTTCGGTAAGCGCTAACTTACACTATACATTAACGATACTGTTACGCGGGTTATTGAAGTTTATGCTAGCATACGCTAAATTAATGTTACGCGGCTAATCATATAAAATATTTTACGAGTGATCGTCACCGGATAAACTGTTTTTGGCTAGGTTAAACTGGTTGCAAAATCATCATACAAAAATTATTATATTTGTTACCCTTTACATTATTAAATTATTAAACTATTACATTTATTATTAATAACAAATTGTTTGTAATGTCAATAAAAATGAACGAACGTCAACAAAATATAATGTCAATGAAAATGCAAAAATTAATAAATTATTGACAATTACAGCGGACAAGTAGCAATTAATATTCGGTGATGACTCGGTAAAGTTTAGAAATTTTTGTTGATCTTCGGTCAATCGTGGATTATATACAAGTTGTGTCACAAACTATTACACAATTTATAATTTACGAATTATTTTTTTATATAAATTACAAATCATCGCATTAAAAAAGGGATATTCTATATTCTTAATGGTATATTCTTTGATTCGTTATCACTACGACAATTTTCTTTATTCATAGAAAAGACGAGAAATTTGTAACTCACTGTAAATCCTCCATCCTTCTTTTCCTCTGACATTTTCCAATCCAAGAAGGAGCAAAAGTCTGGATGAATAATTACTAGAAAGAGATGGAATCAAACAAACGTGTAAATCAAATATTACGACCATAGATCACGAAACTATAATATCGAATACTATTACATCCGAAATACACGCGATACCGAGGGCTTTTACTTCAATTTTAGCACAAAGTCAGCAACTGTCAGAAAATTGCACCACGAACTACTCGATCACACACCTCGTGACCGTTCGATCGAAAAGCCAAATTGATAGTGTCCCAGCCATGCATCCCCGACAACGAGCACCGCCCCCTACTCCTCTAAAATCTACCTTCAATTACTTATAATTTTAAAAGAATCAAAAGCAGTCAACAGTACAAGGATAACTTGTCACGCGAACTTGTTAACTCATCCCTGAAGAATACAACAGAGAATTCGTTCCGTCAATTCACGAGCAAATTTACAACAGGTGGAATTTAGTTTGGTTTCCAAAATTTGAATGAATTAAGAATCTTGTTACATATTAGGTCATCCCATAAATTCGTTTCGCGGGGCTGTTTATATTTTTCGTCGAATTTTATAGACTATATCCATGATTAACGTCTTTACCAACGAAATAAGAAAAAGTAGATGACCTAATATATAACAAAATTTTACTACAAGACTATAACAAGATTTTTTACTACATTTAACATAAATTATATCTTACCTGATAACCGGTGTGAAATAAAATTCTATCGAACGAAGAATTCTTTTGTTTGCATTCAATCTAATAGGGCACGAATGTACATGAAAAAATAAGTCGAAAATGTAGAGTGACATTTTTTCTCACAAGACTCTGTTTTCGAGAAAATCGACTTTAAATATTAGTCCGATGCAAGTGCACTTGCGATGCTTTGCGTTCACCGATAAAAAATTAATTTTATGTAGAATTATTGTCAACTGCGCGCCAATCGGGCGAATATTTAAAATCGATTTTCTCGAAAATGAAGTCCCATATCGAAAAATGTCATTCTACATTTTCAGTTTATTTTTTTATGTAGATTTGTCCTCTACTTGCTAATACCACCAATTGCCAATCACGCTATATAGAATCTATCGATTTACTACATTCAGTGGTTGAATTTTAAACGATTCATTTTTCATTTGAATTTAAATTAAGGTCGCACGAATAATCTTAATATTCATTTAACATTCGATGTAATATATGTAAATTTATTTCTTTTAATTGAAAATATTATCAATGTTGGTGTTGCGAAGGTTCAGGGAAGATGTCGGACGAGTATTCGACAATTCTCCTTTCCCATTCCACCATTTTGCGAGGAAACGTTGCAAAACCATATGCTAAACACTAGAAGCTTTCTTAAACTTTGTTATACTACCAAAAATCAAATTTTCTCTTATTATATATTTCCTTTTTGTAAATATCTATTCTGTATGATAATTTTTATTTTATTATTATCGTCGAAAGTAATATTTAATAATATTAGCTGTGAATTTATGTATCTCATAGCCTAAACTCTACGAGATATCTCGCAGTGGATTGTAATTGGTCTCAGACTAAGTTTATAGCGGTTTGAGTTCGAAATTATTAGGAAAGGTAAACGCCATTTTAGCACTATCGCTGAAACTAATTATCATTAGATTTTTGAAATTCCTTTAAAATGAAATCTTGACACCTGAAGCAAGATGCTCCAAATTTTCCTGGCAGTGAATGGGTTAAATAATAATTTTGAATTACACAACAATTGAGTTGGAAGCTTCTTTCGACATCGAAGAAGTCAAAAATATTTTTTACGTGAAATATCATGGAGATTACGAATGTAGAAGTTATGTGAATTCTAATAAGAGGCATCGTAGTATGTTATGTTTATTGTTTATAGTCTGCAATATTATTATATTGGACTGATTGCAATCCGAGGAGATAGAATGATTCATGATTGACGATTATGATTACCGTGTAATTAGCTAAGCAAATAGCAGATGTGATTATTAAATTGTTATCTCTATCTCATCAATCGATATATATGCTTAATGAACAACAGATATAACATAATATTGGGGTGTTAAACAAATCTAATCTTCTTAAGGTTTATTTACGCTTACTCCACGATATTGGATAATATCTTGTGTCTAGTCTTGATGATATATCAATGAATAATTTAATATTCAAATATGTGTCGATCATTAGATGTTTTTCAACTATATATACATTGTGTAGTATGTATATATAGTAATGAAGATAAAATTTATAATAAGATAAAATTATAAATACGAAATACTTTATTCCATTTTCCTTATTGTAAAATAATTTATTTCATTATTTTGCAAATGTTGCTAATAGTAAAGGGTTGATGACCCTCTTTTTATTACGTAAACCGCTTCAAATGCTAAATTTACGTTTTGACACTTTCTCTAAATGGAAATTTGTGTAAAGTACGACTACTTTGATTATTCACGAGAGTCGATAATGAAATTCTAATACTTCTATTATAAATACTACTAAAATTGGATAGACATGTCTTGCAGAAAATTTCGCCTTCTATATTACAATTCGTGATAGATAATCGATGACGTGATGAAATTCACAAAGTGAAATCGACATCTAAATTTCAAAACTATATGTGGACTAATGAACTTTGCACGTGGGTAAGTCGGAGTCTAATGTTCAAAATGAAGAAATTCAAAATTAAAATAAAAATTAGTGTTTTATTTGAAATAAGAAGTAAATATAAAAGGAAGCAAATAATTGTTGTCATTAATAATTAATTGTCATTAAAAGTTACATTGTTCAGTGTATAATTTGAATTATACAATAATTTCGGTAAACTCAAATTCTACATACATCGTACAAAAATTAATGTGTATATAAATCTTAAATTTTGTTCTTCGCAACACTTAGTTCAAACGAAATTATATTTATTACGGTATACGCACATTCGTTAAAATATATAATATATAGAATATTATTCATATTAAAATAATAAGTATTAATAACATACGTTGAAGTTTTATAAATTTTGAGAATTTAAATCATTTATAAATATCGTAAATATTGACCAATATTTATATTAATGTATAAGTTTACAGTAACACGAATTACTTGTAAATGAAGTCGATCTGAGAATGATAATTAATTTTCGCACGATGCAGGTGAAATGTTACTGTTAACAGCTTTTAATTGTATTGTTTCCATACCAATTATCTCATTACTAATTGCCTCATATTTTACAATTTAATGATGTAAACACATCGGTTGACTGGCGTAAAATAATTTTTGAACCAATTTTCATTTCGACGCAATTTTTAAATATGTAGAATATTCCTTCGCAACATAGACGTACACGTATGCACGTGTATGTGAATAAATTTGATCCATATGAAATTTGTGGAAAGGATACGGAATGTACGTTTGCCTGAGATTTCGTGAATAATTTATCGTATGTTGAAATTTTTAAGGCGAGGATACCAAAAATGTAACCAATAAATATTCGTCCTGAATTCTAAACGATTGTTACCAATCCTGCTTGATAAATCATACTGACTTTTATTGTATGTACGTGTATGTAGGAAACTTCGCTCGGAAGGATGCATCGCATGATTCATAGATGCCCAATGGGGTTTATCAGTTTAAAGTAATGAAAAGTGTTAGATTAAAATCGTGTATACGTGGGATTAAGGAAATTTATTATTCATTCGTTTTTCCTTGTACATAATGGTACGTGTGGAAGGAAATGGAAATAGAGATTGCCCAGACGAAATTAGGATATGAATGGAGCAGATATTACTGTAGGAAATTGAAAAATTTCACAAATATAAAATTCTTTTCAACTCGATTATTTTACTTATGTATACTATATTTACATTTCTTATATTTTCGTTATGTTTTATTTATTTTATACAGTATACTTATACTATACTTTTATTTTTCTCATTTTACACAATAAATTTAAATTCTTTATATCTTTATTAATTCACTTCTATTTTTCATACTTTTTCCTGTACGATTAATATTTTCATATTTTCTACCTTATATTTACATTTTTTATTTCTACTATGACAAATTTATATTTTGTATATCGCATATTTATTTTCTTATATTTACTGCGATATTCTTATATTTTCAAATTTTCCTTTTATATTTAGATCCCGAAATATGTTTTCCTATTACTCCTAGTATATAGCCGTAAACGTGATTATCGTACAAAAATAAATTCTTCAGCAAAATTCAGTTAATCCCTTAATGCGCTATATCAAAGTAACAAACATGTATAACATAACTACGAATAAACGTGAACAAATAAATCTATTTCCACGTAAATGCATTCCACATAAACATAATTTAAATTAAATTATTTCTCGTATTAATTGTCAAATATTAACGTTATGTATCATGATCCGATTATTTTCAAACTCGAAATTATTCTGTTGTATACTTTATTATTTATTCCAAAATTTAAAGCGTATGATGCATGGTATCGTTATAAATGACGCATTCGTGAACAGGTACATTAAAGAATGAATTATTCCTACCAATAATGTAATGTTTCGTGTATATATATAAATACATATTTATACGTATAGTTTATGCAACGGTGCCATTTAAATCTCAGCACGGTGACATATATTTTCTGCATTTATTGAGATTAAACTTAAAATAAAGCTTTTAAGCTTATCACAGCTGCAGTATGGATTTCAACAATTATCGGGATATAAATATTCGTGTTAGACCTACATTTCTACCACACTATAGCTTTCAGGTCTATCAAATATTTTTACTACCTAAATCACTGTGTGTGGATTTGTTTGCAAAGAAGGAAAAATACGATACACATGTATATATAAGAATAAAAATATTAAACGTGTTTGGTTTATTGATTCCTCCTGTTTCGAGAAATAAATCTTATTTGTCATGTCAAGAATTATTTCATTTTCTAATATTTTGTATAAACTCTGGAAAGTGTATCATTAATTAATTTATTATTAATTGGTACATTTAGTACTGAGAGAGAAGAAGCAAATAATATACAATATTTAACGAGGAAAATTCACGTTATAAATGTCTTTTTAATAAGAAATTATTATAACGATGTTTGTATTAACTTTACAAAAATAATTATAAATATTGAAATAGTAAATATGAATTGCATATTTAATTTGTTCGCCTGTAAAAAATAATATGTATCTATGACTATTTTTCGCTGTGAAAGTTAACTTTTTCGATGCGATTGAATTCATTAATCTTCTACCACCTTCCAGAGAAAATAATTTCGAACGTGTTCCATTTTTCATTCTTAATAACAACTTTGTTTGAAAACTTGTTCTTGCGTCGCGAAAGATTTGTCACGATTCACAGACGTAATACACTTCCCTGTTATTGTTGATACCATAACAAACACACATTCTTAATTATTCTCTGTCCAATTTTTCTGTCGACCCGCGACATTCAATGGGTCGCTACGTTTCTACCTTTGATATGAATTTATTCATTGTTCGACGTATAATGAAGTATCGCTGCCACCTTTAAAATGCCAAGGTCATAAATATCTGAATTCAGATTTAAATTGCGAGATTTTATATTTGGAAGAAGACTTTCTAAACATCAAAATGTACACTACTCGCAACGGGTGTCGTTAATTTCTCGCTATACTGAATGATAACTTTCTTAATTTCTAATAAATTCGAATACTATATGTGTTTTCTTTACAATTCACGTTATTTTTATACTATTTCATAGACTTCTATGTGTTATATTAATATTATACAATTTCATGATACAAGATACTATACCATTTTCTAATGTAGAATATTACACAATATATTATTATGTAATATAGAACACTATACGTTATAATATGTGCTACTATACAGTAGCATGCAATATACTATTTTGCTTTATATTGTGTTATGTAGTATACTATTTTATATCACACAGTCGTCTTATGTACTTACTCATGATATAGAATATTGCATATAGTATTGTACTATATATTATTATTACGTAGACTTAAAGTAGACTACTATGTACAATTACAATTATAAAGTATATCTACTGTTTTATGCCCTAGGTTTCTACATAGTATTTTAGCCATTAGTATACTATCTAAATAGTAACACATTAAATATAACGTAATTAGGATCATTGAACTCCTAGTTAACAGCGCGTATAATAACATCAAAATTTTGACCTAATGTCTCAAATTCGTGCATTCAAATGTCAGAAGGAAAAGTGGTGAACAGACGATTAAATGAAAAGAAAGTTTAGGTTTCGACAATTAGCCTGATACTCGACTCATCAGTTCATAGCTGATGCTAATTTATGATCCCAAGTTAATAAAAATCAGGTCTCAGAGTACATTTATGCGAAAGAGGTGATCAACGAGCACTTCTTCGAAGTTCATAACGCGAATTGAGCTGTACAAAAAAGGAAAAGTGTGCTTAAATTAAATTTTCAGTTAAATAAAGAACGAACGTTAGACAGGTAACTATCTCTGTGAGCAATTAACGTTAGAAGGTGTATTTCGAATAAGATGAGGAATAGTTCGGATCTTTGTTGAATCTGTAGCCCCAGCAGCTCTTACTTGAATCAATACTATCTGTTCTGCACTGGCTAGGTTTAATCTCTGTCTTAGGTTTACGTTTGTCGTATGCTTATACCAATTTGGAGAGGTGTCCTTAACGATGTCGCTAATTGTGGTAGAGACATTAAGCTGTGATTCCGTGATTGATTCTGGAATTATGCGAGCTCTGCTATTGGTGGACACGTGTGTGTTCAGGTGGAGGGTAAGGTAGGCCTGATATTTTGGAAGGTGATTTATGATCTTACCTTGGTCGCCGCGGCGTTGAAGGAACCCTTATTAGTGTTGGGGACTCGACAACTGTTTATGACATAATCATCAATATCAATTCGAATATCGATCGATGCACGACAAGAACTAATTGACAACAGCGAGGATAAGTTACGAGATCTAATTTATAGTTCGCTTCTTAACGTGTAGCTGTATAGAGGTTAGGCTTCAATGGAGCCTGTTAAGGCTACCGACCTACCTCAACGTTTGTGATATCAATATGGACACTTGCTACTTTTGGAATAATTACACAAGCATAAAGGAAAAAGAAAAAGCTGAACAATGAATTTGACTTCATGAGGATGTTGAAACTCTATGGTCTTAGAATTTTAATTCTCTTGATAAAATCAAAAGCAAACGAACTGAACGATAAACATTCAACTATGCCTTTGAAAATTGCTCATTTATTTATTTATTATATAATTGACTCCTTAAGTAGGTCTAGAGTTGCCAATCGAGCCCCTAAGATTAATTTTCTCCATAAAATCAGTAGCAATTGAACTGAAGAATTCAACCGTGCGTTCTGAAATTGCTTATTTATTTATTTATTACATAATTGACTCTTTTAGTAGATCTGAAGTTGTCAATCGAGTGCCCAACACTAATTTTCTTGATAAATTAAACTGAACAATAAACATTCAACTGATCCGGTTGATAGAACCGGAAGTGAATATGGAAATGAGAGATTTTTCACTTAATCCAGGCAATTCAAATATATTTTCATTATATCGCGATCGTGCAAAGAAAGTGTGCACGAAGATGATGAATTTTTGAATTTATTTTTACTCTACTGCAAAGATTCGACTGAAGAGTACAAGAAAATTAATTTGCGAGGATAAGTAAATTTTTAATTCATCGATATAATTTGAATTTATTTTTATTATCATTTTTGTGAGCACACGATAGGTGCACTTCTGGAACGTAACACCGTCTTATTGGGAACAAGAACTACCGGAAGTGGAAGAATGCAAGAGACAAACCCGCGAGGCATCTCGCGACGAACAAAGGAACGACGAAACGACGTTGTCTTGGAAAAAGTACCACTTTGACACTTTTTAATTGTCACTCTAATTTATGACTATTTTCTCATGATCGATGAGACCTGTTGTTGTCTTTAATAGATTTCATCGAAATTTGTTTGGAATATTCGTCTTTATATTTCGCGGGTCGTCAAAGAATATTAGACACTTGACATGTATTCTGCTGCCGTTATGTATTTGGAGTACTGCACGCGTTTGCAGTGGAGATTTGCATAACAGACGGGTGTGATTGCTGTGTGTGATTCTTAATAGTTTTTTGCGCCAATTTCAACACGCAATTTCAATATTTACGTCGCGTTTCTCCGTCCTTGCATTCCTTCCTGAATTACTTTTCCCCGGTTAATTGCTTCTTTTTCCAGAGGTTCGATGTTTCTATTATGCTATAACTAGAAAACATTAAGATAATTATAAATTATGAATTGTAAAACCATGATATTATTAAACTGTGGAATTTTAATTATTAAAATTGCATAGCCAAGAAATGAAAATGATATAATACTACTCAAACATAAAATTATTCAATTGAAGTGTTGTAGAATACATAAAATTGTAGTGTCACAGGATTATAAACTTTAAAAATTGTGGATTTACAAAATTATAAAATTTAAAGGTTATAAGGTTGTAGAATTACAGAATTATAAAATTTAAATGTCATAAGGTTGTAGAATTACGGAATTATAAAAATTTAAAATTATAAAATTGTAACAGAGATATTATTACAAAAATAGTCGAAAATCCATTAGGATATCAGTTTACCATAAATAGGTTTGCTTTTAAAAAAGATAAGGTATTTGATATTTCTAAGAAGTAAAAACATCGCTTGAAGCACAAGCTGTTAGAATGCAATCGCATGTTAGCGTTGCATTACGACATTAAAATCTCATTTAGCAACTGACCGCGGGTTTTCTGCGCTTAAATTTACAATGCAAATCGAGCGAGTAATAAAAAGTGCTCTCAGCCGAGCTCGAATGTGTAACACGTTTCATTCTTTCGTGTTGAAATTTTTGCGAAAACTGGATTGAGAGGGAAAAAGGAGTTCAAATTTTTACGCAAATTCAAAACACGTTTCTTATATATCGTTAAATTTAAATAAAAATAACTGCAACGAATACTGTATGATATCTATTCGTTAACTCGATCGAATTAAACCAGTAAAAATATTATAGACTGTTAAAAATAAATTAAAAAATAACAATATAAAATAAATCTTTATTCAATTTAACGAAGGATGCAGTTCAATCTTTTCTATTTATCTTATTTTCATACACATGTGCTTGATGTTTATTTAAACAGAAATTACATGGTTGATAAGTGTTACAAGTAAAATGAAAGTATCAAATGATTTCAGTGGGATCTGCATCAACATATTGTAAGGAGCAATAAATAGTTGCTACTTTTATAAATTTTGGTATCACTTTTCTTATTTTTGTAGAAATTTAGTTGCAAAATTTTAAAAGATATATTAAATTATCATCGTCGTAATATGAATGTGAAATTCTGGTGTCGTTAATTATATTTTATTTTAACCTATAATGTAAGTATTTGCGTTCCATTTTAATAATTAAATTTGCATGAATTTACGTAAACGTTAACTAATAATACTATAATACATCGATCGAGCCGAATTATGCTAAAAATTCCTTTCAATTTCGAAAGATATTTCATTTTCATTTTTCATAATTCTACGTATTGCATAAATATTTCAATATGTTATTATTTTAATTATTCTAATATACAATCTCAACAATTCGACATACATATGCGTGACACAATTCAGATTAAAATAAACATATTATCTCAAATAGAACAATTTGACAATACAGTATATTGTGTCTAGCTTTAATTATTGGATAACGGAATTTTTTTCTTAAAATCTTACAAAACTATTTTTTAATAAAGACTCGAGTCTTTAATACATATTAAGAAAATATGAAAATAAAAAGCAAAAGAAATTCTAAAAAATTAATCACTCTCCCATCGTCTTGACTAAAACTTTTCCTTAAAGAAGAGGTCTCAAACATGCCGAAGAATTTCCCGAGGTGCATGCCTTCGTTAGACGAGACAAGTTTTGTGCTTCCTCTTTCGTGAAAGAAGTTCACGTAAAGGAGGTAAGATACGAACCTATCTGACTACAAAGTCAGTGGATACAATAAAATGCTATCTTAGCAATGTTGTACCTAAGGTACCAAGATAGTGTAAATGCAGTGAATATGCTCTTCCTAGATACTCAGTTCGATAGACAGGAATGTCTCCGGGTCGTTTGTAAGACTTATTGCTTATTTCCCTGTAATTCGATTTTGATGAAAATTCTTGTCCGTTATCCGTGGAAATAAATCGAAGGTAACTGGAATATAAAGGGTTCATAGAAAGCATCAATGATTTTCTTATTTTTTGATCGTCGAAACATAGATAGGAGTGAGTGAATGAGGATGAAAAAGTGGAATTATAAGAAGTGTGAAACATAATAATTTTTTTAAATATATCAGTAATTAATTAACCGAATAATGAATTAATTGTGACGAGATACACGGATGTAAATAATAAGTTGACGTAAATTCTTACGATGGAATGTGTATTGAAGTTAGTGTAAGCATTAACCCTTTGCACTTAAGCTTCAGTCGCCATTCAATTCTAAATATCGATGTTAATTGATATATCAAATTAAAAATTTCCTAACGATGCGTGGAATGTCGGAGTAAAATTACTCTACGTCTTAATTTCTATACGATTTGTTATTTACCATTTTAAAAATATTTATATAGCAGAAAGTTTTAGAGTTACTATTTTTCTGCAACGAAAAAATCGAGTGCAAAGAGTTAATCAATACTAATGTGAATATTAGGTTGGTGCGTGTGAAATATATAACTTTTATGTGAATATATAAAACTCCATATCTTCAAAACAAGTAACAAAGTGGAACCCATTTGAGAAAATTTTTTTTGTTGAAATGTGACGCTGGCAATGGACAGTACGACTATAAACGAAGTTATGCCAAAAATAGGGACAATAATAAAAATAAAATATAACGACTTATCAATTTATTCAAATCCAAAAGTATAGAAATTTAAAATCCTCAGAAATGTGTTTGCGATGATTTAGTAAAATGATATAATAAATCTGCGAAAACCTGTTACATAATCTCCGGCTAAAGTTTCTCAGCAACCGTTAATCAGTGATAATTAGCTTGCCGATGTAAAAGGCAGCTTGAAAAGCCTCGGAAGCGATAATAAGACATAAACAGCCCGTGATATCAATAATACGATAATAAGATCAAAAGATCTCATGCCTAGGAGACACAACGAAAATTCTCTCGAAGGATGTAACGTAATTAATTAGTCGAAGTATGCAACGAGATGCACAACCGAATCTCTTTGATGTAGCTCGTAACACAGCCACGGTGAACTTTGTTACATCCGTAAATTATGTTAATTAATCAATAAGCTAATATAAAAGCAACGAGGCCAATCTGAAGGTCTAAGAAACCGAAGAGACATCCACGTTTGTATATGAAAAGTGTAACTAGTGTACCAGATTACCATGGACAGTGTAGAATCTGGAACTCGACGAGCTTGCTATCCTAACCTAACTATCCTGTAGTACCAGAGACTCGACATAGATGGCGCTACTGCATCACACCGTGGCCCAGATCCTATATCCAGGGCATTACTTTCAGCGTTAGACTTTCATCGCTATCGTTATCTCGCTTCCCTGGCAGTACCTGTAAATTGAACTTCACAGGTCAAAGTTGAACTCTACTTCAGAACACATGCTCGCCTTTTATTATCACACATTCGACTACATTTCCATTTGATTCTTGGACGTGGCACTGGGTCGTTTGAACGCTCGGAAGGTTTTGTTCCAGCATTCGTATCATGTTCTCTATACGGGATGCCAGTCGATAAACGTGCACCTGTATCGTACTAATGAACACACGCGAAGCCACGTGTGCACACCACGTTGCGGATTAATTTTAGTAGTTTGAGATTTTGTTCGATGCCTTTGAAACCGAGGATTGTTACGTCTTCCAGTGAATGCAAATCTCGCATACCGAGGGTTCGTACCACGGATGATTCCCTTTTTATTGCTTACAACCGTGTCCCTGGCGTTTAAGTGTCCCATACGTCTGTGTCATATTTCCAACGTTACCTTCGCTTACCTGTTCCCAGCGTGGCACACGAACGATAAAACCAGTCGCCTCTTCCCGTTTGTTTACAGATAGTAAAGTTCGTCGACCTAGTCGACGACAAGTTTCTTCTTTCGCCTTCTCATTTTCCGTTATGAGACACAGTCTTTATGAAAACTTCGGGCACAGATGTCGAATAATTTTTCGTTTAGGATGAGGCGGGATAAATTCTTGTTATGTAAGGTGTTTGTTCGTTTGTATCGCAAATTTGGTTTGGACGGAACAACGTTATTTCTTCATAGAATGCTAGTTCAGGATACTGTCAGGAACTTAATATGATAGTGTATCAGTTAAGGGTATGTTGAAACTTAATTTGGAAGATTTCGGAAGGAGAATTTTTCATTTCAGAGGATTTCGAAAGCTTCGAAAGCTTGAAATGCTGATTTTGTGTTAAGAATTGAAATTTGAATGAAATTTTTTTATTTATCTTTATTAATTATGATTAGAAAGTAAATAAAGAAAAATAACGCTAGGAATAAGTATGTAATTCGGATTTTCTTTTTTATAAATTAAATTCTTAATAAAATTACGTTTGATACAAATTTTAATAAAACAAATTATTTTCCTGTTTTCAGGCTCTAATACAGTATGTACTGAAGGTTCTTTTAGGAATTTATTAATTCGTCATGCTTTCTTATCTCAGTTTCGAAAATCTCTAATTACGAAGTTAAAAATTTCGAATTTCCGCAATTTCAAACTTAATTTTATTACTTTTGAAATGAATGGATCCAGTAGTTAAAAATTACTGCAGTTTATTTTTTTACGAAAACTAGCCTATAAATTAAATCACAACAAATTTCAGTGATACAATAGCAATTACTAAAATGGTAATACGATTTATCGAAAGGGAGACCTTAGTGCCATCAAATTAACCATAACTTTTTACAATCGTGTCAGTTTCAGGATTGAATTTCTTTGTTTTCCAGTTGGGAATGTTCATGAGGTAATCCCAGTTATTGCAGAGATGTGAAGTACTCGGATAGGATGCTACCTTTTGCAATTCGTTTTCTACCATCCAATAGACATTTGCACGTCGTGTATTCCAGTTTCCAGCTAGTATCCTCTGTTCATCTGCTCTTTTGATGTCGAGATTTTATCGAACGTTTCAACCCTATCGTCGCAAACGGTATTTCCAGAACCCTGTCAATCTTGCATCGAAAGTCAGGTCAATCGGTTCATTGTCACACCGGAGTTCTTCCTCGGAGTTTGGAAATAAATACTATAACAAAGTGCTTCCTACGGAAAATTAAATGCACGACTACCTACGATTTTTTTTTTTTTATTATTTTCAGAGAGAGGTTAGTATTATATTATTACACGACACTGTCGATAAAAATATTGGAAAAAGATTACTATCGTTGAAATATTTTCGTATATGTAACAAAAGTCGATATCTTTTATTCGTTTATCTCTTAAGTTATCATAGTCGACTATTTTATATTTTTAGAGTTTTTTAAATAAATTCAAAGTGGTGTATCATGGTCGAAAAAAATTGTACGATTGTAAATGAAATTTGATTTTATTAGAGAAGATCAGTAATGACTTAATTGTTGTTTTTATAAAATATTTATATCGCATATTTATATTTTATTGTATGTATTGCGGTAATTAATAGTTTTAAAAAATCGTCGGGAAATATTTTGATACAGATTTCTACGTATGGGATGCATATTACAGATTGCATTCATGCGTGTGTGTAGATACAGATGCAATGCATGCATAGAATTCCCCGAAAAGGTTATTGGAAAATTTTGAGACTTTTTCGTTTGTTATTGGCAAACAACAATGTTTTTAACCGTTCAAACACTAGTATGTTTGAAAAACATTCGATGTTTGTAGAAATGAATAATTGCAGTTGTGAATGGACAAGGAACTGGGTGAAAAATATTTGTTGAGAATACATTGAAAATCTGAGAAGCTTTATTAACACGTTCTACATATTTCTATTACGCTATTTACAGAAATATACAGATATAGATACACTAATAGAACTGCGAAGTATACGAGTAAATAAAATAAAAATTGAAAATAAAAATAGAAACACACTTCACCAGATAATATTAGCATAATATACATTAACAAACAAAATAAAAATTAAAATGTAAAATCTACAAATGAATCACACGAAAACTGAAATTAAAAGATATAAAAACAAATAAAATGTGTAAAATAGTACAGCATATATAAAAATCAGAACCAAAAACTACAATGATCGTAATTAAAGATTCAAAATATAATATGAATACGATGCGAAATGTACGAATGAATCACGTGCAAACTAAAATTAAGAGCTACAGAAATAAATAAAATAACAAAATATATTAATACCCAAAAGTGGAAATAAAAATTAAAACCAAACCGAAAATAAAGATACAATTAAATACATGACACGTAATATTAACACAAACATCCAAAGGAAATTCTCAACACCTATTATTACCTTCCATTCCTTCCATCATTCTTTCTCCCTCGTTCCTCTAATTACCATAAACGACCGCACCTCGATCTGAAAGAAATAACGAAGCAATCCTAACGACGTCTCCATCCTCCCTGAATATCTGAGCACGAAACGGAAGGAAAATAAAAAAAAGGGAGAGAAGTCTGGCCGTATGCACCGGCGGACGTTTTGAGGCGTACACGCGGACTACCGTGGCAAACATCCGAATAGTCCATTCCGGCACTATCCAATATTGACACGAGCAGGGTAAAACAATGGAAATATGTTGCGTGCACGGTGGCGTCGAGGAGGAACGTAAATATTGAGTAAATTAGCATTAATCTGTTGGCATTCGTATCGGCGTTGCTCAACGGGGCATCCCGTTGTAAATGCTTCAAAAATCACGGCGGCCCTTCAACGGAATGCATCATTGTTTTGTGTACGTCGTGCGCTGGTATCGCACTGGGAACTCGATGCCTGCGAACGTTTTTGAAACTAGCATCCCCCCAATTGTCCTATCGCGTTTACCGATTTCACAGGGGTGCAGCTGGGGGTAAGGCAGCAAAAGCGCAGGGAAGGAACAGGGGCGGAGGGATGGAGATCGTTCGCTTGCTGTACGCCGAACAGACAATACCAATATTTCATCCCAAGTGGACCTGAATTTCATGAGTGAAACTGGAAAGCACGATCGTGTACGTTGAACAAAAAATTCCGTTTTGTCGATATCATTCTATGTTTCGTCGCCTCTTGCGTCTCTGGGCCGGGGGGTAATGGATTATCGAACTTACTCGATATTTTTCACGTTTTAATCGAGCTTTATGAGACGATTATGGTCGTCACGTTGAGGAGACGAAGGGCATGTAAATTAGAACGTGTGACAAAAATTGTTAATTAAACGTGATTGTCGAAAGTGATAACAGAACAGAGATTTGAACTGTGAATGCCTCATATGCGTCTAAGAAGATGAACAATACGCAGAAATTCGTAAATGATTACCGTGTTTCTTAGCTTGTGAGTCATAGTTTAACCTGTAACAAAATTAGTGCAATTAGTGAAATGAAGGAAATTCAATCTGGTATAGTTATCTTCTATTCGCACGTATGCTTTTTAAAAGATTCACTCTGCATTGTATATGTATATAATGAATTTCTCAAATTCACAAAATTGCAATTCTAAAATTGTCTATCTGTACGTGTATATTTCTTTTGTTTTAAAAAATTTCTTAAATATTCCATATGTAACGTATTTATTAAATCCAAGTTATTAATAATAAATTAGCTAACTATTCACTAGTATATTTAAAGAGAAAATTCCGTAGATGATCAATATATAAAAAATTTTATTAAATTCGCGAAATTGAGAATGAATATATAGCTGTCTACTTATATCCATACTTTTGCAAAAATTCATGATATACGGTAAACATAATTAATTTGTCAAGTTCACAAAATTGACAGTAAATTTATAATTATCCATAAGATGTAGAAGTGGTAAAAAAATTCGCGATAATACATAGCAGAATTGCAAACTCGTGGAAAAGCACGAAACTAAAGTATCTACGTTTCGTTAAACGTTAAAGGTACATTCGATAAAGAGATTTGGAATCGGGAAACGAATTCCCGGGGAGCAAGCATGATTGACATCCTGGCGAAGTTAGAGAGGAAGATCACGCGTAGACACATGACGCGGCTGACATAAACTGTCAAACGTGACGGCAAGAGAACGAGCAGATTGTCCCGGCCACTGTACGTGATCAGCGTGGTCAGCTCTCTAATTTCTCGTATTCCATCGAAGGAACAGAAATCCCTTGGTTGTCAGTGCGCGTTTAATACCTCCGAGAAGGAAAAAGGTTCGTAAGTTAAAGGAAACTTTCAGAGTAAGAGGAACCGACGTGACACCATTTACATTTCTTCCACTTTATGCACCAGATTTTTCCTATCGCGAATTCTATTAAACACCTTCGAACCACGGTGGATCAATGTAGATGCAAATCGTAGGATAATCCTATCACATATTAAAAGTATTTAATTCAGCCAGGAACGATGCGAGAGAAAAATTTCGTAACTTGCATAACTTTCAAAAAATCGATTTTTTTTCCTGTTTTTCTTTTATATTTTTTCCTTCCTCCGTATTCAAGGAATACGTAGTTAAAGGAAAATTTAAAAATTCTGAAAATTATCGACGTTTCATAGGATTTTTGTTAACTGTATAATGGGTTTGTCTTTATGGTTTGAAATTTCAAAAAATCATTTTCGTTTCTGTTCCTTTCGCATGGTTCGATCCTTTAGTATTTCAAGAAGGTTAAAGGAATATTTTGAAATTTTATAAAGTATCAAAATGAAAGATTTTATATGCAGTAGATATCTTATGGATTTAAATTGGATGCCTCGAACTTTAAGGGAAGGTTCTGATGAATTATATATGTAATAACGATTTCTTTCTGTTTTTACATATTTTTTAAACTTTTTTACTGCTTGAAGAACATGTAAATTAAGGGAAATTTAAAAATTCGAAAAATTATGAAAGTTATAAATTTTTATGTAGCAGCTGCTGCATAGGTTCAACTTTATGGGTCAAACTTTAAAAGAATGTTCTGGTTTAGGATCTCCAAAAAATCATTTTTCTGCGTTTTTCTATTCTTTTGAGTTTAGAAAAACGACGATTTAATGAAAAGAAGAAGTGGATTTCAAAATGGCTAAGACTTCAAACACGTTTTCCTGCAAATGTAATTTCTTGAATTAGTTGATTAAATACCTTAAAGACAATTTGATCTATTTTAATTTAAATGAACCCTTTTTTGAATTACTGAAAATACAATTTTACATACTGGTATAAACAAATATTACTGTATCTCACATTAGCATAACTCAATAAATTTAATTCTCTCCGCTTCGTATAACATGATTCAAAGATTGAGAAAATTCCGTTATAAAATTTTGCTATAAGTTTCTAACTATAAAGAACTCGAAGATTTTTTAATTAAAGTGAAAAGTCGATGATGTTATTTCTAATAAACATGAATGAAAACTTGAAAATATTCCATGTTATTTTTGATTATCAAATTTTATTATTTTCTTTTGTGTAATATTTTATAGAACACGTGAAAGATACATTATACCTATGATATTAATGTGTATTAATTTTAATTAATTATTGATTATCCTGATAAACGTATGAAAAGTAAATAATATCCTATTGGTAATTTTTTTGAACCTAATTTTATTCTGTCCATTGATTCGCTGGTTTGAACAGTTTGTAACTTTTTGACAAATAATTGCTGTATTATTCGAAAAATATTTATTTATTTTTCGTTTATTCTGGTCACAGAATCATTGGAATCGTGCAACGCGTGATTTCGAATTTTACGTATTTTATCAGGAAATTTGTATTTACGAAATTCATCATCGCTTCGTCCAGTTTACATGCGGAATTTCTTTGAATATCTCATAATTAACGCTGCTTTTAATGCGAAATTTCGAGGAGAGTGTAGCTGAATTACTCACGGTATTATGTAGTAATTCTTTCATTCGCTTTCATACGCGGACGAGAATTTTTGTGCAACTGATTTATGTCTACATCTGACGCGTCTCGCAACTGACTCCATTTTATTTTAGTATTTTATAAATGTGCCTTTATACTAGAAAAATGGAACGGAGAATTATGAATGCTTTATTAATTTCGCGTGTGTGTCATACTACATGCGATAGAAACAAGATATTCCGATTAATTTAACACGAGCTTTAATGTACGAGCTATCGATTAATGTTTCAAATATTTATTTTCTTGTCTAAAAGTCCTTTTGTTGACAAGTAACGTGGAGATCGATTATTTCTGAATCACATGTAATAAATTATTAGAGGAATGTAGCATGTAAAATTCATTTATCTTTTGTAGCGAAACAAGGTAATTAAAGTAGAATATTTGTCTAATTTGTGAAAGTGAAATAAATATTTCATAATTCATCGTGTAATATTATATGAAAAATTTTTTAAATACAGAATATATGCTATAGTTTATATAACGTAATTTATAGACATCTCATATTTTATATTTAAGACATTTAAAAGGAAGAAAGAGTGTAAATAATAATATTTATAGTACTCGTTAATAAATTTATTAATGGAACGCAGGAACTATGTATATTAACTAGAGTTTGAGTTAGTATAAGTATACTTCAATTAAGCAATCTATAAAAATTAAATTTTAAAGTACTTTTGCAGCAAAAATAATGTAAATAAAAATCCAACTATTTTTATAACTGAAAATGTTTTCCTACATACAGAATACTTTATATTATAACACACGCAAGACGATTATTAAATATTTACTGCATATTTATCAAAAACTGGGACAGGAATAATTTCAGAAATAATATTAACATATGCTACTAAAATAAAATATTTTCTACAAATCTGCAAATTTATTTGAAAATGTCCAATATCAAAATTCAAAACACCCTTTGCAATATCTAAAATATTTCTCGCAAACAGTTCGCGAGTTCTTGGAATCCATTACCTTACATCAAGCTCATGATTATTCTGAAGATATCCTGGAATATTTCACGACTACCTTCCGTGAGGCATAATACTACGAAAGTAAATTAGTATAAATTTATAAGTAATAATAATTAAGAAAATAAAAATAATTCATCACTACTTTTGTAACCAATGAAAAATTACAAATAAATTTTGTGAATTTTCTTTAATAACTGTGGATATAATAATTAATTAATTAGTTTCTCTTTATTAATTTAGAGTGCTAGCTTCTAAATATATCATCACGTAATCAATGCAGTGTGTTAGTATCACAAAGACCATTTCACATCTTGCTATTCGTCCTTTCCAAAACAACAGATCATTTCGCCATTCCACGATTCACTACAGTCTCTCCAAATGACTCGGCGATTTCCACTAATTATTGCAATACTAATCACAGCTTTCGTGCAACGCAAGATACAATAGGAGACATAGTTCATCGTGGATTTTGAACGTTATACAAGAACTGGATTGGTTGGCTCTTGCTTCATTTAAACAATGTGTCGTGGAACACGTTGTCGTAGATTAGATGCTAGAAGCAGTCTGTTATGGCTGGATGCTTAGGTAAGATGCAGCAGGATGATTTAATGACACCACAAATAACGAGCGAAACTTCAGCAAGACGCAGCTAAAAGTTAAGATGGAAACTTCGAAGATTTGTCGAAATTTTTCATATCAAAGAAATTTGAAAGAGATAATTGTCGATCAGCTTTTGCGTCAATGTCTCACTGACTTCTGTCTCTATTTGTATCTTTCTAAAATTCAAATTGTCACTTTCTGGTATCGAGAAAAGAAAATTTATTGTTCTATAACTACTCACTAATGTTCATCTGGAATTTAAAAATATTAATTCGAAAACACTTAATTTATGATTTACGAAAGATTGTAATTGTATTCGTCAATGGTTTCTGATCGCGAAAACCAGGGCCATAATAATAATGCCAGGGAAGCTTGTGATTAATTCCAGGCTAAAGAGAATTTTTTGAGATACGGATAGCCTTGTCAAGTATTAGGTGTGACAAGGCTACCCACATCGGGTGTTAGGTTCACGGATCAATCTTCCGACCTATGAGTCGTCGACAAAGGGAGGGTGAAAGAACGATAGAGAAAGGGGTTAACACTTTCAAAGTCTGTGATTAAATTCCACAAAACGTCTAGACCATTCGTGACGTATTCGCAGGGCTGTTCTGAAAATAATAGTCAATCTTGAGCAAGCTTGAAAAATCATTAAAATTAAAATTAATTAAAATTACATCGGATTGATTATGGGGAAAAGGGTATTCAAAGGCTTCAAAAGATTATACAATTTATTATACAAAAAAAAAAACTTATTATACAAAAAGGATTGCCCAATAAATTGGATAAATTGTATTATACTTTGTGATAAAATTTCAACGCTGAGACGTCAATCTTTTTGCTATGATATTCTTAATTTAATTCCTTCGTGGAAATAATTACAGAAGTGTGATATAAATAGAAATTACCATGTTATATTATTATTTTAGTTTTAATAATTCTTCTTAATCCCAATTGAAAATTATTCTCAACTTTTACCAGTCGTCATATTATTAAACGAGGGATATTTATTTTTGTAAAATAACTGGCT
>NIJG01000036.1:253938-265647 GCA_002201625.1 Euglossa dilemma | reverse complement strand
TGAATATTTACAGTAAATACGTGATTAAGATGATAAATTCATTTTACCATTTCAATTACCAATTCATTTTATTAATCATAATTTATTATATCATTACATCTTAACATAATTTATCGATATTAAGAAGATTTAATGGAGTTTTATTTTATTGGTTAAGAATATTTGATTATCAAAAAAGATTCAAATTATTGTTTGGAATGGATTCAAAAATTTGATTGATATTTTAGTAATTCAGCAACTGCTAGCCGATCACGGTTAATATAGTTTGCGCAATCGATTTATTTATACACAACGCTGTCGATATATTTCCCAAACTGACTGACTCGTATTTTCCAATTAAAATCAGTCTGAAATCTGCCATTAATCTGTTTTCTACGTATTTACGATCTGTTTAAAAATGTGAAGATACATTAATTATTTAACATTCTCGCTTACTAAAAGAATCTGTTATAACAATAAATAAATTTTCTTTCGAAATACTTTGATCTAATTAGTGCAACCATCCCACAATGCTACAACCAGATAATTAAATAAAAGTAAATTTAATCTGAATTTAAAAATATTTTATCGACATAATTAATAAGGGATACTTTGTTGCTAATTATTATTTTAATGCAAATCGTATACCTAAAATTTTGTGATACACGGGATTGAGATCATTTTCAAGAAAAAGATTAGCATGTCATCCTAAATAGATTCTTTGGTCCAAAAATTATAGATCCAATAATTATAGGTCTGTATGTCCCTTTCTTGTTAATTTAATAAATTACCATATATTTAAAATTACTTTCTTAAATTATAGACTTAAC
Organism: Euglossa dilemma; assembly: GCA_002201625.1. NCBI lineage: Eukaryota > Metazoa > Arthropoda > Insecta > Hymenoptera > Apidae > Euglossa > Euglossa dilemma. Next base: position 264,838 of record NIJG01000036.1, on the reverse strand, counting down.
ATTCAAATAATTAAAATGTTTATTCCAATTAAGATAATATTCGAATAATTATGATAAATGACAAGTTTTTTGTTTACTTGTTTATGCTTGGTTTGCATTAGAATTCGCAACGATGCGATTCGCTCAAGTTTTTTCTTCGGGAACTTTTTTAATTATAGAAAGAATGCTTTCAATTACTGAAACTGATTAATTAAACAGAATTTTTGAAAAGTTTGAAGGCGACTTTTAGTATATGGTATACATATACATACATATACATAATGTAGCAAATTCCATTCGGATATAATTTAATATCATCGTGAAGGTTTCTCGTAGACTTTAATTCACAAATATAAACACAAACGCCGTTGTATCTAAGTTTGGAAGCTGTTTTGATAAACTTTGCGAACCTTACACTAGGCGAATTCATAGAAATAGAAACTACGCTACTTATTTATTCATATCTGCTAAAGAATGACCTTCCTCCTTTGTCTCTGGTGCGGTGCACCCCATCTTACTATAAGATAGAAACACACATGTATAGAATCTAAAGAAATATTATTTTCCTTTATATTACCATTATTATTTCACGTAGAACAAATAAATTTATCTAGTTAATAACGCTCAATTATCTAAATAATATGGAAATGTACAAATACAAATTATTATATAATATAATTTATTGTTGGGGAAGAATAAATCCATTTAAAATTTAAAAAATAGTGGATTTCTTTTCAGAAGTAATAAATCAACATAAATAAACACTAATTTGCGAGATTTCGATTTATATATTAAACTTCCACTCTTCGAGAACCATCTAGTATAATATTAAAATGGCGTGTGAGCATTGCGTAAAATTTAACACCGATATTAAAGAGTAGCGTGCTTAAAGAGTTATGATAAATATGCTTTTATCACAATATAACTTCGTTCCATACTAAGATTCATTTCATTTTTATACAGCGATATTAAGTTTCATATATCTTAATGATATATTAGTGATTTAATCTTACACATATAGCATTTTCACATGTTTAATATTTATTAATGTGTGCAGTTCATTTAGCTATCGATATTAAGAATTGTTATTTAGAGTTTGTTATTAAAATTTCATAAAAATGTTATCAAAAATGTTGCTGTTTATATATGATTAAATTTTATATATTTTATGTAATTGAGAATTTAAAGAATTATTCTCGAATTATGATTTTATTAAAATGATACCTAAATGTTCAAAGCACTGATCATGCAATTTTAGATATTAACTTTTTCTTTTTATATTTTCTTGATCGTTAGAACAGAATTTGTAGTTTTTCGACGATTGGAACATATAGAAATTTTTTTAATAGAATTTTATAAAATAATAATTTCCTGCTTTGAATTCTATGAACTGATAATTTAATTTATAAACTACACATTCTCATTTAAAGAAAATTCGTATAAAAATGATCTCGCATAATTGTCTATAATTTATTCTGGCTTTGATTCATGATCGCTATTTTAAGCCACTTTTAAATAACTTTTGGAGTCTGCGAGAATATGTTAATTAAATTAATTCCCTGTGTTCGGATTAACCTCTGAGGACTCCGTAAACGATTAACCTGTTGGCGAATTAGCTCCTATCTGTTTCCTCACTTTCAGACTACAAAGTGTCCCCTATTAACCCCGAGAAAACAGCCCGAGGCGAATAAAAATTGCTTCCTGTACTTTTAATCTGCTCAGGTTAATTCAGGTTGAATTTCAACAGAGTTCGCAACAGTTTGCTGCAGTTTGCGCTAACTAGTTATGTCTAATTTCAAACCAGCCCCGATCGGCACCTTGAGACACCTACTTGTATCCTTAATACAGAATGACGTTTGTTATTAAGCAACCCATTTTTATGCAAATACAGATTTTTAAAGAAAACAGATAAAGTTAAGAGATAAGAATTCGTTTACTTATTAGAGAACTCTAAAAATATAAATTCCACTTAGCATACTTCTAGTATTACATGTTTTGCACGATTGTATATCTTAATAGAAGCATAGAAAACATATCCAGTGACAAGAGTTCGAATATGAATATTATTATTATAAATATTTTTAATATTTTAGACTTAGGTACATTTTATTTTCAGACAAATTTTAGATAGATATAGACGGATAGATTTTGGACAAATTTTAAATTAATTTACATTTAGGCAAATCCAAATCAACCTAAAATCAGTTACATTTCGTAGGATTATTTACAAATGATTGTAAGACTTGTTTCAAATTCTTATCGATATCATTGACGATAATTACTTCCTTCCCCTATTAAATTAAAAATTACCCAACGATGCGTGGAATGTTGAAGTAAAATAATTCTATATATATTTCTATGCGATTTCTTATTTGCTATTTTAAAAGTATCATCGACTTTATGACAGAAAGTCTTCGAATTTCTATTTTCCTGCAACGAAAAAATCACCGAGTGCAAAGGGTTAACCCTGAAACACTAAATATTCGTTTCCCAGAGATATTCTAAATTAATACCTCAACGATTTATTCGTATCCTAAAAATGTATTACAATCGAAGCATCCACAATTATAAAATAAAAATTTTGCGATTAGATAAATTGGAATCCTTACGAACCTAATCTCTCTCGGTATTTACTTTCGACCTGTATAATACTCATCGTCGCTAACGAACAGTCTCATTCACGCGTTATAGAAAAATCATAACACCAATACACCCAGCACACCGTGTTGAAATTGAAGTTTGACACCGTGCATAGGAAATCGCTTGAACACAAGGTACACAATCGTAGAATTCCACTCGCGAGAGATGACGGTAATAAATGTAAACGTACACACACTTGTCAATATTCACCGATGAAGCAACCCCGACGTACCTCGTCCCTCGGCGAGATTCGTTCGACAACCTAACCTGTTCGCCAGTTACCCAACGCTAATTCAGCGTAAGACGCGTGGATGGTGGCTACCCACGCGACACGGTTCTCCTCTGAAGTCATCTCGTAATGGAATTCTGCGAGCGAGCGTGGAAAAATTCAGAGAGCCGCACCGATCCCACGGGATCTCGTTTACTGGCTGATATTGAAACGGGTAAACGGTGTTCCAACGACAAAGGAGGACTGCACGCACGAACGGTTCACTGGGATTACCGTCGTTTTGTTTATTCGCAAACATGTTACAAAAGTATCCGTTGGTTGGAAACGAAGCTGCTCCGAGGATGGAAAAGGCAAACGTGGAAAAGAGACGGCAGCATTTCCTCGGTGTCCCCCAATTTATGTAAGTATGCCACTTACCCGTACGATACACGATAGACAGTACACGTGCCGCTTTTATACGGGACCAAGGTGTGGCGTACGAGGCGAAGCCGTACGTTGGGAACATTTGTGTTCCAGCGCGGCAGGATATTGTATGAATTGTATCCACAGCACACGATTGTACGGTAATAAGTTTCCCTGGGAATACCGCGGAAACAGAGGATACTTTATTCCGTTTTGCATCGACCAACGAGTTACGTTGCCACTGCATTTCGCAACTGGAGAGGGGCAATTCTCGAGAATCTCCTACAACAGCCGGGTAGAAGAGCAAGCCAATTGTTCCATCTAACCGACTGCTAACCGGACGTTAGATCCTTGAATAGTTCATACGAGCTTTGCTTATCTTTTCAATCCACCGAGCTAATGAACGCGTGTCATTCACGCGGTTCCAGCGATATACAGTGTTTATCGCCTAACTTGGACGCTTCTATTGTTTTTCTCATCGGTATCTTTATATTTAGTGGCGTAGATAATCTTTCATCGAATAATTCGGAAGTGAAATGTATTTTAACAAATTTCATCATTCCAATACCAAATTACGACCTCATTCTTCTTTCTTCTCCTTATAAAAAATCGTTTCTACCGAAATTTAAGAATTTACCTCGAACGTCAAACAAACGTCAGAAATATCGCCATCTATTTCCACCGTTAAGCTCGGTTCGGTTGGAATTCTTTAAAAAATCAGAGTGCAATATCGAAGGAGTATATACCCCGGGGAATGAGAAGGAATACGCGGGGAAAAGTTTGAGAAAAATACTTCAAATTCGTAATATCGTGCGGAGTTTGCCGGGTCATTGACAAGTTTATAGAGAAACATTTCTGGGCTTTCAAGCGGATAGGTGAAGTATCGGGACGCGGCTGTCCGCGCTTTGTGCGCTAACAGTTTCCTCTCTGAATGGAGAAGCTCCGGCGTGGAAAATTCTGTGATCAATTTTCGGCAGGCGCACATAATTTTCCAGCCGTACCAACCGTCGCGATAATAAAGTCCGCGAAATGCATGGAGTCGACGTACTTCGTCAAGTTTTTATGATACAGACGGAGCAAAGTATTCGGCAAATAGCGTTTATTCGGATAGTTCTTCTCTACGAGGATTCTTGGAACGAAAAGAGAAAGAAAGAAGCAAAGGGTGGTGTGTATCGAGATAACGGTTTCAATTTGATGAAACGTTTTCACGTTCGGACGGCAGATTTTCGGATAGCTTATTGATTTTCGTTGTTTATTATTTATGGGAAAATTAGTATACATTTGCGAACCGAGTGGAGTGGATCTCGAGGGGGATGAAGATTGGAAGGGTGAAAGACTGGTTTCTTGGTTGATATGAAAAGTTTGGATAGTTCTTGTCTAGCAGAATTTTCGGGACGAAGGCTGATGTCGTGTATCAGGATGGTGGTTTATATTTTAATAAAAATTTTTCATGTCGCGCATGGTATACTTGGGGGTGGTTTATTAATTTTTTCTGGATGAAAATGAATGTCAAGCTCATTTTCATATTTCAAATTCTACACTTTTGTTAAATACAAAATTGTATTTATATTATGTTTACATTTATATATTCCTCAAATATACAGAAATAAATAAAATTTTTTAAATAAAATCAACGAGAGGGCTAGGTAAACGATACAATACAATATTCCTAAATTATTTCTAATTATAATTACATTATTAAAATTATTATTTTCTAATTCGAATTGTTGCTATTGGAATTGACATCTACAATTGCAATTATCGTATGGAAATTAATATTTTACTTGTAACTATTACCAGTGAAATTAATATTCGTAATTGTAAATATAATATTATAATTAATATCGTTAAAATTAGTTTTTATAAAATGATATTATGATTTAGTGCGAACTATTAAATGTCAGAGATATTTATTTAAGCGAATACAGTCAATGCGAGGTATCGGAGAACAATTTGTCAAATGTTATATTTATTTTGAAATTCCAGATCTGAAATAGTTTCGCTTTACTGTCAGTTAGGAGATATATAAAGTTGGTTAGATATCGCCTTAATTGTAATAAATGATCTCGACTACTGCTTGTGCCTAGCATGTTCGAACTTCTAGGAGGGTTTAACGTTTGTGCGTAAATTCGAGTCGTTAGTGGTTCTCTCGAAAACGATCTATATCGCTGGCAGAGAACTCTGAAACAATAAAGGATAATGATCTTGTCAATGGCATTTCCAATCTTCGCTGCACATTTTTCAATTACATTTAAACAGTTTCTACTAAGTTATATTAATTTAATCTAGTAGCTTTTCATAAGGAAATAAATAATTTAATTACAATTATCTGTACAGCTATCGATGAAAAGATACAGTTATATAATTATTATACAATAATAATTTAATCTCAAGATTAAGGAGTGAAAATTTCGAATAAGTTTGGAATATTTAATTAATTGAAATTTTTTATCATAGTTAATTAAATATTTAACGGTGCAGTATTAATATTCATAACAATTGTCCAGGAATATGAATACAAATATTGAAGATTGAAAAGGAAATGGATTTTTCCCTTCTTACATCATCTCTTCCATTGAAAATCTGGTAAATGTTCTGCAGAAGCTTTCTCGAAGTATATACGACAATAAGAGAACTATTAACATCTTATTTTTCTTACTTTTCTCTACGAGTACGCGCGTCGACGTTTTGAAAAGGAGAATAATGGCAATTATTTTTAAAAGTCACTCGAATAAGTGTCCTTTGAAGTAACCTGGAATCTTCAAACCATAATATCGCAGAAATTTTAAATAGATTTTTCTGCTATAATACAATGGAAAATTGAAGTTTTAAGATAATTTCGCAGTTGAATAAATATAAACTTACTAATAACAACTAAAAATAAAGAATACTCATTTACGAATTTTTATGTATCATTTATTTTCTAACATACACATATATATTAACCCTTGTCTTATGATTTCATTTCCGATAATACATACCATAAATTGCAGTCAGATTTACTAAAACTTTCAACGTCTTCATCAACGTTTAACATACTTTTTAAAGATATTTTTAAGGGACTAGTAAGGGTATAGTCAGACGTGGTTGATTGCCATATCTCGTCTGAGAGACGTAATGTTTATATTTAACTCGATTCTCTTATCACGTTTTTCACACGAGCAGTTTAAATAAATAAATAAACAAAAAATTCTCTTGAATGTCAGTTTTATTTACACCGTTGTTGTATTTGCGATATTCAAGTGNAAAAATTCTCTTAAATGTGAGTTTTATTTACACCGTTGTTGTATTTGCGATATTCAAGTGACTTAGGAGCTCTCGAGTCACTCTCGACATAGAAGTGCAATGTGTTAAAAAATAACGTATGGTAGTTTTCAAGAATAAGTACAGCTTATCCAAAATATACACTGTTACCAGCCGCTGGCGATAAATTTTGTTACAGGCATGAGAATCTCGACACGGAGAACGGTCGCGCGGCATGGAGATAGTCGTAAAAGCAGAGAAATGAAATCTAAGGCATAACTCGAATAAACTGGACCCGACGAACCGATCAGTTCAGCGTTTTCTTATTCCTTCTCACGTCAGCGATCGTCGAAGTGTCACGCTAGAAAAGATTCGTAGGAGCAGCGTTTCGTGAAAGGACGAGCATCGTGCTGCCAGTCTACATCTTCCTGTCGATGTTCTACCGTCACCCTGAATAAGATCATGAAATTTACGGCCTACTTCCTCTGACGTAACAGGCCATCCTAACGTCCACGGACGACAGTTCGATTGCTTTCTCATCCGAATCGACCATCCTTCTGGCTACCATTGCGGGACCATTCGATCCGTTAATATCATAGTAACCGTTCGGTACTGGCTCACGTATTGCCCTCGAGTCACTATACTTTTATTTCTTCCTATTTTTCCTTATATATATTTTTTGCTTTTTTTTATTTTGTTTTGTTTTTTACGCTTTTTGTCGAATCTTTTATGTACCGAATACTTGCTAGCAGTATATTAACTGGTTTTTCGATGCTTCAAGTCTTTTTCTTTTGTTTTCAATGCTTTTTGTCGAAGCTTTTATGTATTGAGTACTTGCTAGCAGTCTATTAGTTGGTCTTTCGATGCCTCAAGTTATACTGAGGTGTATTAATTAACTATTGATTTATTAACTGAATTAACAGTACATAATAAGCTTTCAATTTACTTGCTAGTTTTATTATTCATAGTAAACATCACCAGGTTATTTTTATTCTTAAGATATTTGAGTCACATTTGAGTCATTTGATTTTATCTCAATGAAGGTTCGTACCAATTTTTTCAGAAGTAGTTATGAACTTTCAAATATTTTGAGTGATATTTTCTAAATTACAAGACAAATAGTAATTAAAAAATAGTGGCAAAAGTACGTACTTTTCTTGTTTATGATACTGTGTAAGGAGCATAATTTACATCATTCCAAAGGACTATCTCCGAATTTAAAATAATCGGTTGTAACCAATGATACGAGTATTGTTGCATAAGTGTAATTCCAGAGAAATTAAATTTAATTAGTCATAAAGTTGGAAGTCTATTTTTTTCATTCTTAACAAGTTGAAGTTGAGTCATAAAACTGTAGTCTTTTAGAGGGTAAATTAGTAATTACATGATGGTAACGGCCCAGTGACCAAGGAAGCAGTTCCTGGAAGAAACTCTGTGCCATTGCCAAATCTCTGTTCACCTCAAGTTAACCCAGATAGCACTGCATTCCCACTTCCTAAAGGTGCATTAGTCACTCTGATCAGTGACTAGATTTAATTATTTCTAGCAGTAGCTTATCGACATGAACTGATTTATAATCGAAATCAATTTAAAATTGTAATTCAGGTTGAATAAATCGAATAAATATCTTATAAATAATTGTTATGTAAATACCAAGCATCAGGTGTACTAGAGTCAATGTAAATAATTGATGCTAAGCAATTAAGGTATTATATTACACCCTAAGAGCTAAATTAAAGAAATTAATCATTATACAAACGCAAACTGAATCTTAGAAATTTTTTCTCTGCTATTTCGCGAAGAAAATTTTACGTTCTTGAAAAATATAATAAAATGCAAAGTGAATCAAATTTTTTTTGCATTTCTGAGTTAAATCGCTTTTATAATCATCAGCATTTATAATTGCTATATTATGACTATATATAACGATGAATGAGTGTTAAAAAATTTATCTCTCGAAACCCGATAAACTTAGCTATTTAAAACGGATACGAAATATTTCTAAGATTTGTGATAATTCTAAAATATTTCTGGAATTAATATTAATAGCCTGCTAAAATTATTATATCCTAAAATTTCAGCAACGTGATATTTCTACCGAAGTATTCGATATACCTAGTGCTATAAATTTCGTCGTTCCGTTTCATTATGCGAAAATTAATACAACTTCAGCACCGCGAGTTTTAGGCGGTAAGAATAATCGAATTCTTTCGTATTGGTATACATACACCTTCGAAGTGGGATTTAATCGTTTAAGTATCTTAATCGGCGCAGTCGGCAAGCAGACAAATAGTGGCCACAGGCTATTGGCGAGCGGGCTTGCGGCAAAGCTCTAATATAACTCAGGCCACCTGATAGTTTCATTACTCTAGTAAATTCACCGCCCATGGCGAACCCTTATAGATCCTCCTTCGTATATACTTGTGTAAGTGACTGTTCTTCTATGCGAGATGTTACGAATGACTGCTACACCGTGGAAAAACCTGAAATAAAATGGCCAGGGATAATTCCGTCAACGGACGATATAGGAGAACGATTTCATTGTAATTTATGGCCCCATAATGTCATGACGGTTAAATCATACGGGAATTTTTTAAAACACCAAGTAAGAGGAAGCTACTGGGTGTAGAAAAGAATTCTGGGCTTTTATGGAAGAAACGAATTCTTGTCGTTCGGAACGTCGAATAGTTTTAGAGTTTAGAGTCACAGTTCAATTAAATAATATCAATTAATTAAATAATATAATAATTCATAGCCCGTTATGAATAACTACCCTCTGTAATTTTCAGAAGTACAGTTTTATTCATAAATATGAGGATTTTATGGAAAAATATTCTGAATTTGGAAAATAATCACGAAATTATTAAATTTAAAATGAAAATGTTTGTATCTCTACGCTTATTAAATAGAACATAATTATTTTCGCAATCAGCCAAAAGAATTATAGATCATTCTTCCAGTTCAGGTTCTAAACTCGAGTCTAATCACTATCTTTCTGATCCACGGGTTAATTCATTCAGACTTCATGGAACTGATGACACTTCCGGTGTCAATGCGCGACACTGTGGGCCCTGGTCGTCATATGTACCTGTTCGCGTACACGATCGGTGTATGGGACCTGTAGTTTGACATTCATGACGTGCCTACGGTCAGTCCTCATGGGATGATTCCGTAATTGGTTTCTCCCCCATGTGGTCGGGGCACGAAGTGTTCGTACTGGGCCTCGCTGGGCCCTCGAGTTGCCCCTGGGAGTATCATCGGTTCCCTGGCTACCTTCGTTCTCGAGTAAGTTGTGTCCAGGTTGACAGTGACTCGATTTGTGTCGAGGACGAATCGCAAACGTTAGCTTCGGTCGCGTGTCGCGACTCTCATATCGATTTTTATTACTTGTTTTCTCTGTATCTTCCTTCAATTTATATGGGAAATTAGAGTCATTAGAGTCTTCTAAAATAAAAAATGTTAGGGTCACGGGAGTAGATTATTGAGACATAAATGAACGCATATTATTTCTCGTAGGTTACTCTAAGACCGGTTTCCTCTTTTGGAAATGAAAAACAAATACATATAGAAAATTAAAAATCCACGTATTTATTAACCTTATAATTAATATATTAAAATGGTAGTTTTAAGATAAAAATGAATTTAAAATGAAAAAAACTTAACGTAAAACTAACTTTTAAAGTAAAAATGAATCTCCTAAGTTCTTAATTTTTATGCAATACTTCGTTTTAATCAACAATCAAGGGTTGTTACTAGAGAAACTTCATTTTCGAAAATTGAGGACAATGGAACGATTTAGAGTACGAATTCAGGAAGATAAACTCTACTAGAATTATGTAATTGATATCCAGATAAAAACTACATTGGTTAGTGTTACACTAAACTCGAAAAGGAAGGAATTGTTACACTGAAAATAAATATTGTAGTGAAAAAAATAAGAATTACTTTTCAGTCTTATGTAGACGTCATAATCTCCTATTAGAATTTAATCACGTGTTCAGGAAATTTTATAGGAATCTGAGGTTTCTCCTTCAATTATTCCGTTTAGATGTACTGTAATTACATCTAATTGAATTGCGTTTACACCTATCTGTATAGCCAGGTTTATCAGGGTACATATTAAGCTCAACTGGACAAAGGAAACTGCTAGGTGAAAATCTATTTTGGGTTGCAACGTGAATCCCTTTGTAATTATACGTACCTTATTCTATTTCAGAGTTTCACTGAATTAATTTTTGTTTACCCGCTACCTACATGTAATTATTAATTTAGCGTAATCTCTAATTACGTTACGTGTTTTTAGACGTGATATCAATTGTCAAATGAATTCGTACATTGGTGTATCTCATTTTGTGTAAATCATATTACTTTAATGAACTAATTTATGTTCCAAACGTTTGGATCATT
>NIJG01000036.1:236015-247622 GCA_002201625.1 Euglossa dilemma | reverse complement strand
AATATTGTATATTTTATATTTTATATTTGAAATATTTGAATTCTTAATGTTTGGAAAAATATTTAATGTATTGCATGATAGATTGATGTTAATTTTATAATCTCATTCGCCATTAGGCGCTATGCTTGTAAATTTATTTTTGTACTGATAGAGCATTCATATTGTAATAAGTTATTTTAGGCGATAAAAGCATTAACTAAATTATTCAAATATTATATTCATAATGAACGAGTATAGTATACTTTGCCATATTGTAATACAATATTGAATTTAGTTTTTATGCTTACAAAATTTATCTGCATATAAAATGAAATTAAATAAAGAAAAGGCGAGACAAATTTTCTTCGCTCGCGAAGACCGAATGTATTATATTTCCATTTTAAATTTAGGATACGAACAGGTTCAACAGCTGCATGAATTTTTTAATGCTCGTAATTATTTATATCCTAAGAAGACTAACCATCGATATTGATTTTATCTGGAATCATTAATTATTTATTTCATGTAAATTATTTACATAATTGCTACATCCTTGAGGCGAATTATGCCAATATATGTGTATATATGTGTGCATATAAGTAAAATAGGGCTTGGGAATCTAGATATGCAAAAGTTGCTATGCAGTTCGGAATTAATGAACAATTACGCATATTATATAAGTACAAAAGAACATTTAAATTTTATTATAACAAAGTTTACAATTTTCATATTTAATTTAGAACGTAATGAATTTATTTATTCCTAAATTTACTCGTTTGAAGTACTCCTAAATAATTTTTAACGATAACAATATTATTACAGAAACTATATTTTTCATATATTCTATAAATATTAATTAATTTTTCAAACGTTGAACGTTTATTCGTAAAAGTATGATGAAATTTTTACAGCAATTTAAATATGTTAATAGCACCGAATTTTACAAATATCAAATGTACGGATAACTTTTCTAAAATAATATTTCTATAAGAGTAAGAAATTATCTTCAAATAAATTTACAGAATACAATTGATTTTAATAAATAAAATATAGATTAAAAGAATTACGTTACATAATCCATTTTACAATTTAAAAAATTAAGATAAATACCTCAAAATACTTGTTGCAAAAATTTCCAAAAAATTACTATCTTTCTCAGAAAACAAAAGAATAACTAAATATAATCTAACAATATTCGAAACGAAAATCATGTTCAATAGAAAGTGTAGAAGATTACTCAAAGCAAACTTAAAAGGCAAAAGTAAAAGTAGAAGTTAGAAGCTAAAATGGCGTTCCAATCACGTAAATGGTACTGGGAACTTTAATTTCTTAAACGTTCCTTCGCTCCTCGATTTTTGCGATAAATATTGGACGACTGTGGATCATGTTTATACATATACAAATGTACTAACGTATTCGATATGAAGCGGTTTTAATATTCAATCAATCTCTCGATTTGAAGGTTGCGGGAATACTTCTTTATCCCTTTGTGAATATTTACGTTCGACCGTGGAAAACAACGTTTTATGCAAGAGTTATTATTCCTTGCCGGGGAACAAGTCGCAGCATCCCGAGTATTTAATCATTATGCTTTGAAGTCATGTAAAATTCCTGGCAAGTAGTATCTCGTGGTGGATTCTCCGGAGATTGTGGTTTGGTTCTCAGATGGAACTGGGACTTGCGGTGCTCCCATTGGGACCGGCATTAAAGCAGCAACGTAGTTCGATGCTATTAGTATGCGCATCAAGTTTTTCTATAGATTCACCATCTTATGACTTTTTAATGCTACCAGTTACTGCAACTCCTCTTGATGTAACCACTCCGCCACTGATTCAATAATGCCGATATCTTTCAATTTCTACGAGGGATTGAATCTGGAAGAATTTTTGAGGAAGGTAAGATTTAGTTCCCGATGGAAATATGTTGGAATCTTATTTGATGGATCTTAAATTTTGTTCCGTGCTCTCACAGCGGATTTATTGGAGTTTTATAGAAATAAACGTTGGTGTCTAAATTCCAGAATTAAAAAATTCCAAGCTTTTCAAAGCGTTTCAAAGTCTCCTACATTCAGAAATTCCAAAGTTCCAAAACTCTTATTTTAATTTAAAAAAATTAATTTTAAACAGATATAATATCATTTAAAGAATAACTTTCCTTTGATTAAAGAATTTATTAATAATAATAATAATTAATAACGATTGAAATAGTAATTAAAGTCGTACAATGAAAGAAAGCTATGAAAAATGATAAATAATTTAAATTAATTGTTATTTTCCTTCTAGAGTGTATTTATTTTTTTATCAAAGAATCGTCTTCGTTAATTTCTTCTGTGTTTATCACGATTACATTTAAAGGTAACGGAAAATAGAGTACGAAATTAGAAACATGACTAAAAAATTAACTGTAATACACGAAACACAGAGAAAACTGAAATTAACGATTTCATTGATCGGTTTATCCGAGGAAGAGTTGGCCCCATATACGAAAGGCGCAAAATGTTCAGTAGGAACCTTTGATCTGTGAACTATGTGGTCGTGTCATGCCGCTCTAGTGGTTATGCGGAAAGTAATTTAGTTAAACCATCCTATATACGCAATAAAAGGTCTCTCTATCGTGTGTACACTGTATTCATTTAAAGGGAACCCCCAAAATCCTATAAGCACATCTATGTCATAGTGGCTTCATGTTATTAACATATAAACTCACATAAACTACACCAGCGAGTTCGCCGTGTAAGATTTTCCACCAGCAGCCATTTTGGCGGTTTACGTTCATTTACCTTCAATTTAACAGCCGCAAGAAATTAGTTTCTAGGAAAATTTTAACTCTGCGTTGCGAACGATCCTCCAGATGTCGAAGTGGAATTGAAATTTAATATAACTGTTTGACTCCCATATCCGCTTCCTACGTTGTATGAAACAATGTCACGAAGGAATTTACGTATATAAGAGTATTCCAATATCGACCTTTATCCTTTGATTCTACGTTATTGCTATCCATGAATTAGGTGCACATATGAGGAACTGCATCCCTCTCAAGAAAAATTGTGATATCGAAACAATGCTGAACGAAATAATAATATCAAACGTTTCCATTATAACCGAGTTAAGTGTCTCTAAACAAAATTCAGTACAAATTTGAATGCCAGTAAATTTTAGTATAAACGTCGTTCGTGTGCTTTTGTTATAGAGAAAATATAGTTCGGTGAAAGGTATTTTAATTGTGCTGGAAGTAAATCGAAGATAATTCTATAAAACTGATTAATAATAGAATTTAATAAGACCAATTAAGAGCAAGACCGTTTACTTAATAATTTACATCTTTGCTCCTGGATTTATTCGCGTTTATTTTTACACTTTCGAGACGTCTAACGACATTCAACTGTCGCCTCAACAGACGCCGGTAATATTCGTTGTGTCTAAATTTTGAAGGAACAGTGACAAAATTGACGAAACGATTTATTTTTGCATGATTCGTTATCTCGGAGTAGAATTATGAAGATTGTATTAATTATCGCGAGATTGTATTTTCGTCTAACTGTGAATATTTAACGTTTTAATAGGTGGTCTGAAGGAGAAAATTTTAGAAAGTTAAAAAATGTTCTGTTCCATTTTTCTATCTAGGTCATGATGATGAATTGCAAGTTCCAGGGCATTAAAATATTCGACGAAAACGCGAATCGTTAATCATTGGCATAAAAATAGTGATCTATGAACGTTCTTCTAAAAATCAGCAAATGGATCCCATGCCTGATTAAACGAGTAAATTTCGAAGTAAAAATTCAAATTAGAGGGAGAATGAAGCTTTGACTAATTTAATAGAAATTAGAACGATGTCTTGATTCTATTCTACGATGTCTATTCTCCATAAGACTAAAACTTCTTGCATGAAAGTTCTGCAAAGATGTTAAGTATCTGGGAAATGGAGAACGATGCAAAGAACTAAGTACAAGGACTTAGCTATTTAATATTAGCGTTCCTTTTAGGAACAAACTAATGATTTTTATATTTAACGATGGAAGCAGATATTCCAATAAGATCCTTCGACTAATTAAATAAATAAGATTTAATACATATTATAACAACAGCTTTATATAAAAAGGTAAATTATAAGAACAACGTAAACCTTGAAACCGCGTTAAATGCGAATATTAAATAATGTCTTAATTAAAACCATATTTTATTTCGGAATATAGTTCTCTATATTTGCGTCGCGTCTATCAGAAACATGAGTAACTCCACAGCCCAAATATATTTGATTAAGCATACAAACACGATGAAAAAATTTCAATTAAAATAGAAACATAACTTCCGTCAATTTAATTAAAATTTAATCTAGGCGCGTGTTAATCAATATTTATATTCTTACATATGCCTACATATTTATTTACAATGGCTCTGCATAGATTTAATGCACCAAATTTTTGATCCCACGAAAAAGAGAAGTGAAGTTGAACAATACAAAACCAAAAATTAAAAAGGTTAACACGTAAAAGTAGAAATAATTCAGTTAAAGCTGAAACGATATCCTGATCGATGACACACTTCACACAAAACCATGCCTTTCTGCGTAATAATGCTGAATAGCTAGGAAATGCCAGAACAACAAAGGCCTTCACACGTAGTAGCAACAGATCAAAAAGACCACCGAACAATTATTCCGGCAAACTGCCATAACGCTGAAAAACAAAAGATCCTTTCCACTTTCGTTTAGGAGAAACAATGTCGGCTAAGGTGGCCTGTGTAACAGTGGGTATAGCAATTTCGACCCTTGGCTGGACGTAAAGAAGTGTTAGCCCTGCAACCAATGTTGTTCACGGTCCAATACATCTTATCGACTTTACTTCCTATCCCATCTACGTGGGAAAACTCTCATTCTTTCCACCCCCCTCGCCCCCTTTTCACCCTTTCACCCTTTGGCCCACCTTTCTTTATCTCTGTCTCCCTTCGACGTCGGTTTACATGCCATTTTCCGTCCTACTCCCTTCGCGAGGATTATTTTTGTCTACGGCTCTAAATCTTCGGGCACGGTACTTTCAAATAAAGTTTACGGTAGCAGCGGAGTTGATTTATATCGTGGAAAAACGAAGAAACACCGTTGGGAAGAAAGTACATGTAGTATACCTATGGCTCTGTATTATGTGCGTGTTTATCGTGCAAACGGGTGTGTATCCAGCGGGTATGGTCGCGGTGTAAAAACGCGATAGCCGCGACATTCTGTCTTTGAATCGCCTCTATAGCTAACCTGATCTATGCCCGCCATTTTCCAGCTACCAGTCCCCGATATTAGCCGCACGACGTTGCTCTTGTTTCCTGAAATTTCCGTGGTATTGCCGGATTACGGGTACAACGGACGCATGGCCGGCTAAATGAATGTTATATTCATAGGTGCGCGCTCGAACCAGAGAAATATCTTCGCGTGGTTATCCGATTCTGATAAACGAGTTGCGGTCATAAAGCGTGGCCCCTTTCCGATTGTTCTCTTTTATCAGCAACGCGAAACCTGCTCAATATTGCATTCGTTATTAATTTTAGCCTGATTCGTCGTGTGAGAATCAACAGGACTTTAGAGGTTATGTTTCTTTGGAATTAATAGTGCTGGAATAGTCGATATCTGTATTACCGACTAATTCTACGGTGTGGAAAATTTAAGGCACGTGGGAGGATGTTGAGAAGAGGAGAGCTGTGGGATAAGAGAGCTGTTTGAGGTGACGTGGTATTAACACTAAACGTACAGGTTTTTTGAATCTTATCTTATTGCGAGGGGTACCTAAAATAGGTAAAGAATTTTTCGCTATAAAAAATAAGCTACGAGGAAAACGAAAAGTGAAAAATTGAATAATCAGATGATATAAGAATTTACAAAATGTTAAATGAGCGAAAGAAATAACAATGAATGGTACAATTTTAAAGTAAATTTTGAAAGGAGTCATTTGATCCCGCATGGTATGTTTAGCGTTAAGTGAGTCTCATTCGTAAAGCTTGTATTCAATGGTTTGTATTTTGTAATATGCCAAGAAAAAGATTTTTTATGTAAAGAAACAACGGTGTGTAATGCGAACCCTGATTGGGCTGAATTTGTTCTTGAAATTGGATATTTTTAGATTTTGGTTTAGATAGAAAGAGAAATAGTTAACTGTTTTTTTTTTTTTTTGCAAAACAATACTATTTTAGAGAATATTCTGACAATATAATCTTATTATCATATGACATGATAACAGCAGTAAAAAGAATAAAATATCAATATATCAGTGTATCAGTTTGCATATGCCTAATTCGAACATCTGTTGTAAAAATAGTTAAATAAATACTAATTCTGAAATATCATAATCTTTTTAATTAATTGCATATGTAAATTAATTTTATTATTTATTTAATATTGTTTTTATTAAATATTTACAAAATCCATTTATGATTTCTTTATTACACATATAAATTACATTCTAAGATAAATTTGTTCGTTACTTGTCTACTGTTGTTAGTTTACAATGATAGAAAATTTATTAGATTTTATAAAAATGTAATATTGAGTAGCATTAAATTGTTATAGCCATCTTACGATTCTCTATACAATTTTACTATATAATTTTTTCACAGATAAATTGATATGTTATTTTAAGGAATAAAGTTAGATTTACTTTCTGGATACAGCAAACATCGCTTATTTCTTAAATTTGATTCCGCATAATGATATCCTAAGGATGTTTGAGACCTATAATCTATAATACATTACACCTCTTCAATAATTTCGAGATATTTCGATAATTCACAAGACGAGATTGATATCACATGTAGAGGGCATTAAGGTTTTCCAAATGCATTAAGAAGTCTATAATCAAACGTATCCGACTTATACTTACAACATCGGAAACGACTGTTTCGTGAGTTAGATTTAAATATGCCTAAATAGATGGTTACCCATAAAACTACTTTGTTGCTTGGAACAAGCTAACATCAGCCAAACCTATCATCTGACTATTATCATTTTTCTTTCATTTTTATCCTCACGAATTCTATATATAAAACATTTTATAAATTCAGCATCTAAATATTTTTCATTTACTTTGTAAACCTTCTATTTCATAAAATTAGATAAAATATATAATACAATATTGTAAATACTTGATTCAGGATAAGATGATTATTAACAAGTTATTCATTCGAACATTCGAAAATTTAATTTATTTAGAATTGGATACAGTTTAATATTTAAACTGATTATATAGCATTCAATTAAACCCAATTAAAACCAAATTAAAACCAATTTAAAACCAAGTATACTAGCAACTTGAAAGTAAAACTAAATATATACAGCAAAGTAATCATAACTCAAAATTTATATCGAAATACAGAACACAGCAGAGATGTAACTCAAAATAAGTACTGAAAATAACTTGGACATGTTTCACATAAAAATAAAGTCCGAAAGGAACGTTCGACATTAAACAACTTGAAATAAGCTTCAATTTAATTTCATTTCCTGCACAAATATGGTGCAAGTAAACGATTTTTTCTTGGACTTTTAATACTTTGAATTTATTTCGTCGTTATCGAAATTGCCAGAGATTTCTTCATTCGAAATACTCTATACTCGATAATGAGTAAATTATAATAAACGCGATGAACTTTCAACCGAGGCAATTGTACACGTCGGTTAAATTAATTCGCATCCAGGCGCACGACTTCTAAGTTCCATGTCCTCCTTTCCTAGCCAACAAATCGTGAATCTTGCTTTTCCCGAGAACGACCTGACTACAAAGTCTTATCGTAACGTATATACACCTCATAAAACAAGGAGATACGTTAGTTTAGTGTACTGTAAACTATAATACGACGGCTGCACTCTCATTACCGCTACTGCGATTGCAGTCGTATAATAGGATTTTCCAATCTGCCAATTCTCACGTAATTTCTAAATTATGCCTCTAAACACTCGATAGAGCTGTATTACCATTTCGCTAGTTGCTATTATTCAAATTATCAAAATTACTTTTACACCTCAATTAGCATACAGTTTTATATTCTCTTGGAATTTATAGTACTGTATTATGTTGTCACTGTGTTTCATAGGTGAAAATAAAACTGAAATACGGTGTAGCAAAAATTTCAGAAATACTGAATTCAGAATTTATAACGCGTATAGCATATATAAATTGGAAAAATAATTCATAATAATTATATACTTCATTTTCATCGGTATTAAATATTGAACGTTATATAATTGTAGGTATAACTAGCATTAAAAGTTTATAAATGTTTTATTCGAATATTATAATACAAATTATCTAAATTCATCTTATAAATTTTTATTAAATTATATATAAATATAGTTGAACTTAATCTTAAAATAATTGAATTTTCTTAAATGTAGGACTAATAAACTTCAACTAAAAGTAAACATAAATAAAGTTAAACCTAAATTTGACACATACACACTGTATATACTGTACAAACTTATACATAGAAATAAATCTGACAATGACGAAAGTATTAATTTCCTAAAATCATGTATTCTAGAGAGAGAAATATAAAAATATTCGTAACTACTAATTTTATACGATTTTGTATTACTTAATAAACCAGAAACGCTATTTTTTTCTGAGAAAGGAAATCACCATCTGCTATAAAATTCTATAGATATTACTTATTATTATTAAGCAACGTAACGAATAACATTCGCTTCTTTGCTATAGCATAATTCTAAAAATATTCCTCGCCAGAATCACCAATCACGATTGTGCAACTCCTCCTGTCGCTACCTCGATCGTTTCGTATTCTACCGGGTAAAAGATGCAAATTCTAACATGACCTGTTCGTTCGGAAGTAGCGTCGCCAATTTTCTACCTGCGGCAACGAGTTTCGTAGGTATTTCGGCCGTATTTTCAATACGTAAACACTGCAGTATTTTCGCCAAATACGAACAAACTTTTTACTTAAGTCGCTTCATTTAGTTGGCCACGATGGTGTATATATATATCCGTTCGGTAAGTTGCTACCCGAACTTCCGGCCTTGCCGCATCCAGCCTTCCCTTGACCGGAGTAAGGAGTTTCTATTTACTTACGGTCGAAAGAGGGTGTTTTAGCCAGCCGCGGGAATATTTGCGGAACTTAACTTTCTCGATTTTCCTAGATCGTGCGTGACCGACGAAATTAAAACGGATTGATCACCCGAGGAATTTCAGCAATCTCTGTATTATAATACTCCTAGTATTCCGGAATTTTTACGCTTCATTCTACGCTTATTTTGATTCTGAATCGTGGTATACTTCGGTATATAATTCTAGTTATAATGAATTTTTATTGTCACTGATTGAAGACTTTCCTTTCGTTTAATAAATTTTAACAAAAGCGAAAGAATTAAACGTTGTTCTAGTTAGGAACTGAGGTATGTCCTGATGCAAGGAAAGGTGGAATTACATTTCTAACAAATTTTTACCTTTGCTATAATATAAGCGAAAGTATAGTTATATCTAGGACAAATTTTATATTTGATTTTAGATCTTTCATATCATTTAGAAGCTACAGTATACTTCATTCTAAGCAATGATATAATTATATCTGCAACAAACTTGATTACCAGAAGCATATCCTATCGCAAGAAGGTATATTCTATCGCAATAAAAATATTTGAGCAAACTTTTACATTCTATTTAAGACACATATTCTAATTTAAAAACAGTGACATAGATATTTAATATCTAAATATGCCAATAAAAATAGAAAGGCAGTTTAGGAATACATTCCTGTAAAATAGCATGCTTACTACTAACGATTACGTAGAAAGCATATAAAAAGGAATATGTCAGGTGATATGGCATTTCAAAGCAACTGTTTGGATCTCTGGAGGACCGGCAGTCACTCCCGAGGGATAATATACACGTGGGTTTTCCCAGGATAGGGTCGCCCAAAGAACGCGAGAAACCTTCCAGGACGAGGCGACCAATTTTGATCCTACCATAGGATCAGCTACTTGATCTTCCTTGCCTTTCCACCATGTGTACAATATCCTTGTATCGCAAAAATATATCAATATTTTCTTAAACTGCTAATCAAGAGATGATACAGTTCTATTGCGATATTTCCTACTGCTTCTGTATTTCTTATTATTCTTAAGAAATGTTTATGAATATAATTAGAAATAACAATTGAAATTTTAAAGCCATAAACGGAATAAACTTTTCCTCTGAAATCAGGTTGATAATCGTTTCATTTATAAATATTCTGAATTTCTTCACAAACACCTATAGCATCAAAATTCTGGTATCAAAATCTAGAAACTATACGGTATATAAGATGTTCAGATTTAAGATACGAATTTAAATCCATAAACGGAATAAACTTTTCCTCTAAAATTAGGTTGACAAGCGTTTCATTTATAAATATTCCAAATCCCTTCACGAACACCCATAGCACAAAAATTCGCACGAGCAATTATCCAAGTTGCAATACCTCATTGAACACCTCCGTTACATCTAATGAACTCTGTCACGACGGAAAGATATTATAACCTAGTGAAACCTTTGATCCAGTGGTGGACCAGGCGTGTATTGTTACTAGGCTGGCATGAGACGGTGGAAAATATTCCGGAAAGCCATTGGCATTCCCCGAACGACCATGGAATCTGTAGAGTGGAAGGGAGGGAACGATTCAGAGAAGCGTCGCGCTTGTACACCTCCTAGCGGGAACACGGACAAACACATCGGGTGAGGCATAGGTCTACGTTGTTCGTACAAGTATGCACCCATAAATGCCACAACTTTGTTTATTTATGGTTAGGTGAGCCGTGTAACTTAGCCGCAACTACTTTTCGCCGATATATTTATTTGTTATTCCTACAACGTGGGTAACTGGGCCGACTGGCGTTCGGGCTCAAAAGCTGTTATTTACCGAGGCCCAACGGCTACGGGCAGGATAGCGGCAGTTTCGCAAGCCGCCTATAAATATGCGTAATGATATGAAACGGAACGTTTCCTTCTGGTCATGCGAGAAACGCTTCTTGTTCCCCTTTTCCCGACCGTCGAGGTTTTCGTTCTCGTTTCGCTACTCGCGGCTATACTTCTCTTGCCCTGATATCCCTCGGCGTGACGCCAGCTCAAAAAAACCAGCGGTGGTATAAATGCGCCTTAATCGTGTACTGGAAACTTTAACTCCTTCGTGCTTCAATTGCAACCTCGGCTTCCCCTGCCGATTTGGCAATGGGACAATGCCACGTGAACCACGCCGCGTTTACGTTCATTCATTACGGTATGTATGTGAGCCGCGACGAATCGGGAGCAGCAAGATTTATCCTGCGAATTGAATGTTTGAACCAAGGCTATTCGTATGCGGAAGTATTCGAATGCTTGCATTTGCTACTTTTTATCGTTCGGGTATGCCGGCTTTCAAAGCGTTCGTGACGGTGCGTGCTGGCAGGAAGAAGTCTCGAAATTATGTTGCAGATACTTTATAGGCAAGTGCAGGAAAACGAAGAGGAAGGTAAAGCTGGTGTAACGAATTTCGCAGGATGTATGAGCACCTTTTAGATTTATGGAAAATAGTTTTAGATAAAAGAATGCAAGAAAATTATAATTAGTAATTGTTTTTATTAATGTTATTATATCGTTTTTAATATTAATAAATGAGAAATTAA
>NIJG01000036.1:213137-229254 GCA_002201625.1 Euglossa dilemma | reverse complement strand
ATAATAGTATTAGTATATTTCAATCTTATTGTTTATGGTGTTTAATAGAGCAATAATTGATTTCATGTTGAGGAAAATTTTTGAAAAGCACCAGGGAGAAATATAATAAATTATGTTTTCCATTTTTCACATTACGAAAGATTTTTTAATTTGTTTTAAAGTTGAATAAGCTATCGATAAATCCTATAGATCCAAATCTGCCGTTCCACTTGTATTTTGAAATTGAATGCGTAGTTTTATCATCTTTATATTTCAAAAGCATTGATTGTTATATTGTTAATTACATCCTTGTTTTTATTTTTTTTTACAAAAAATCCAATCGTGTCGAATTAAATTCATCGTGTACATTTCAATGATATATATCATTTAGTCTAACAAGTTCTCATTTCTATTAATCATTAAATAACATTAAAATTAGGAAATTCATAAATATATTTTTATTGTATCAACAAATAACGCTGTTTTATCCAGTTACACGTTGAAAACTAACGTTATAAGGATATAAGTAATAATTTTATGCAAAAATACGTGTGTAAATTACTTAAAAATACAAATTCGTCCATCAGTTTACTTACCGATTACATAGAGCAGTGTGTACAGCTAGTGTAATTGAATCGTTCTGTAGGAATCCAAACGCGTGACGGTGTGAAGTGTCGCGCAATGCGCAAGACACTTTGCGTCTGTCTTGCACAGCATTTCATCTGGAACCTCCACGGTCAGGTGATAACTTAGTGCAAAACGATTCAGAGACAGATGTAGCGTGCTTACAGTTCACTTGAGAAAATACACAGGGTTAAGTAGTGTACGTGGACATGTTCAAGACAAGTTCCTTTTCAGAATATCAATAAAAAGGAATTCTTTCAAAAATAAATGATATAAATTTATTATACAAAGATGCGAAGAAAACTGGTTGAAAATAATATGGAAAGTAGTTTCTGCGAGTTTCAGAGAGAAATCAAAATAGTATGTCAGCTGATTTAATTAAGAATCGAATACTTTTTACAGCATAGAATTACAAAAAATTTTTTATTTGGTGGGGTTCCTTCTGAGATATTAATTTTAATATTAACAGTTACTGTATGAATGCTTTTACCTCAGGAAATGCTCTCATTACGTGAATTTTAAAATATTATCAAGATATTATCTGTTCCGAATATAATGAAGTATAAAACTTCATACATTTTCATTCAAATACTTGTGTTGCTTGTTAGACTTCTAAATTAATTTTTTAAATTTATTTTTAAAACAGATGGACTGAAAATAATCTACTGACACGTGAAATACAGAACAAAATCAGTTTTTCATTAAATTTAAATTAATATAGCGAATATCACAGATAGGGAAATTCATACATGTATTTTTTTACAATTTCCTGATTTTTATGCCATATGGTAACAGAAAGAGAATATTTCAATACAACATGACTGAAGAGTTTTATGAATTTAAAGATACGAGCCTTTTAAAAATAGGTGATAGATTGATAAAATATTGGAAAATAGTTAACGAAATTTTAAATATTACCAATATCCTTTCAGCAATTTATATTTTCAAAATATTCAAGAGTATAAGAATAAAACAAACAAAAAAGATAGTTCGTTACAAACCTGACATTTTACAGATATTAATACATTATATCTAAATTTTTAAAATTCTCATATCAATTTGATTACGTGGAAGTTTTATAAACTTCCTTCTTTATACTCAAAATAAAATAATATATACGTTATTGTTCCTATATTATTATATTATTATATATATAAACAAATTTTACAGACATCATCTGTTATATATATTTTATCACAATAACCGAGTGTTTCTGATTTTTTACATACTAGAATAGCTTTGAACTTGTTTTATTGCAGTGACAAAATAATATGATCCTATGCTATAGGTTAATTTTAATATATAGTTGAGTCTAGTATCTTAGTTGACGTTGAGAAAAGAAATTGAAATGTGAAAAGGTAAACAAATAATTATTGAAGAACCAAATGATTTACATATCACATACCGCCATAATGAGATTACTCTTAAGTGCTTGATGGAAATTTCAAATGTGACATTATCGGTCGAAGGGGATCATCGATATTTTGCATATCAAAGGATCGTTCCACTCGTAAAAGCACACATCCATCCTATAGCAACATTTCCGTACTTTGAAATCTATTAGGTCTGTTTTTATAATCTTGCTTGACACAATGTTTCCATCACTAAAAGAATTGGTTCATCGATTTGTATTTTTAGCAAACCGTATTTCTTTAGCTGTATTTTGATTTCCGAAATGATTTCAACGTTATACGATAAAAGCTTTCAGCGGAATTATATTATTGCAACGAATTGTTATAAATGAAATAATTCACTCGAATTCTTAGAAAAGTATTGCGTTCGAAATTTGATCTCAAGTTTCATAAAAAGAAGCGAACAGAAGATATGACAAGCGATATCATGCTATATTTTAACGAAAATAGATCACAGAAATAGAAAACGTGAAAATTTTATTATATCTTCTTTAGTTGACGAAAAGTGACACTAAACGTGACAGGATATATCAAATCACAATGAATGAAATTTCCTCGCTGCTTTTGACACTTTTCGATAGATAATTTATATGAATCTGAATAAGCAATTCGATCTGTCTGTCAACTGATAGACCAAGATTCATTATTAACGAGCGTCCAGAAAGAAGTTCTTATTACAAAAAATTATTAACGATCCCGTGACGATATGGCGACAGGGATGTTAATTCTTTTAATTTCTTTTTCCATATTTTTATGTAAATTCCTGACACTGTGAGAGTGCTATTCCTTTCATTAGGGTTCTAACTAGAGTTTCATAAGAAATTATTTATCTATCCACAACTCACCTATAAAAAGACACATGAAGATAATCTACTTAATGAAAAAATAATAATAAATTGGTAATATAAGACAATATTCTTACCTAATGGAAAACAAAATTTGTCAATTTTTTATTTTTACTTCAAAGTATTTTTTAATCAACGATTATATTCAAAGTGCACTAACTGTTATGTTTCATTCAATTTTTGCGTAACGTCACAGAAGAAACCGTTATATAAGACCAACCTGACAGTCAAAGTGTTAATAAATCTCCTGTATCAATTCCACTATTCTTCAAACACTAGCGTCCCACATAAATATCTTTAAGCTCCAACTCTCCAAGATCAACTTCACCGCAACGAAAGTTTTTCTTCTCCTCAGCGGCTAACCCGCTGTCTTCGTTGCACGCGACTCGTGTTATGAACCTACATACACCCAGAGAACCCATAGACCATCCGATGACACGCAACTTGCAGCTCGAGTTTGCCAGGTGAAAAGGCAGCTAGTGCGTGCGAAACGGCGAGACTTGGCTGTTGTTGCTATAGCACAGAGGCCTCGGAAGTTTCCCATTATAGTCTCCCTTAACTGCTGCTAGTTCTCTACTCGTTCCTCCTGCCACGTCCTTGTATTTTCTTGTACCTCTGCCCCCAGCATCGCCAAGACCACACTCGACTATCTCTGTTCCGTTTGCCATGGATGTCTCCTCGGCCCTTCGTCCTTTTGCCCTGTCCCCGTGACTCCTAACCTCCGATGTATAGGACCGTCTCTGGTGAACTATGAGTCCGAACTATTCCATCGTTACCGGTATAGTTTAGTTAAACGCGCCCTTTCCCCTACTTCGATGCATCCAAGCTTCTCCTGCCTATCGGACCTAAGTCCACAGCATGCAAATTCGGGACGAATTTGCTCGATCTAGCCAATCTTCGTTGTTCAACAAACTGCGCCAGCGGCGAAGGACACGGAACAGTGTGGTAGACTAGCGGAATCGCGTGAGGATCGACTTAGAATTTCGGGGGGTGCAGCGGTGAATCAGGCGAATTCGATTAAATCGGATTCGTGTAAACAAGCTAGCCGCGGGGTGGGGGCGAGTTCGATGCTCGTGAGCCTGGCTGAGAAAGAGGGACAGAATGTATCCAAAGGTGGAACTTCCAGGTCAGAGATATGCCTGACTTCGATAAATTTGTGGCTGAACTTCTCCTTCTGGGTACATCTAATTAAGATTTTGGCCCAACGCACAGCCACGCAAACGGTGGTACGTGTGTTTGCCTAGTTGGAAAATTAATTAGGAACTTTCTTCGAGGTTTGACTTGAATTCTCGCCGTACGTTCGCGACCTGAGCCGATCATTGTTCCCTGATTATTTTTTCACAGTGCATTCGAAGGATTTGCGTAATTGGAATTATATCAATGATTGCGAATCGTCTCGGTTTTCATTTCGATTTTTCAGATGACACGTTGCTTCCATACTCGTTTCACGATTTATTTTTCCGGTTCTCTATATTTTTCCAATAGCGTTTTAAATTCGACACCACGTCGATTTTCGAGTAATTAAAATTAGATATCGTAGATACTATTGTTCACATTATTCGCGATTTTACGATTCGTGACAGTTTTCAGTTTAATTTTTAAATCAAATAAAATTGTCCCGTTTGATTGGTGCATATGTATCGTGAATGAATGTTTTAATTTATCACATTTTTTGGAAAAAAGGAATGTTAATCTTAAATTCTTGATATACGTCATTTGAATTTCGTAATTCGAGGGCTACGAATATTCTTGTGACTTACTGTGAGTGTATGAACGAGCAGTTGGATAGCTGTTGAAGAGGGACAGATAAGGAGGTTTTATAAATGATGCTAGAGATTGCGAGATAGGTGATTACGTCTGATAACGTTTTTAATTAAGTAACGTTTTTACATGGTGAATAGGATTCGCAGGAGGTTACTAATGGAATCGCTAAAGGAGCAGAAAGCCAGTGCGATAAGAAGAATAAGTTATCACCCCTATCCATTAGGTTTGAGAAAATTTTTCGGACAGAGCAATTTATCTTCAACGAAATGTTGCAGTATCTTATGTTTATTTGATAACAGTAGTATTGAAAATAATATACTTAAATAAACATGCAATGAGTGTATGATTTAGAATGATTATATTTCATAATATAGCAAACGTAAAAAATTCGTAAATACAAAATGATCTAAACATTTTTTTTTCTTGAAAACTTATAATAATTGCAACAATTGCATAAATTATTTAATACACAATTTTTAATAAGATTCCATATGGAATAGTTATACCAATTTTAACAAGGACATTTAATTTTATAAAATTTTATAAAACTTTATTTCTTCTTTTTATTTCTTTTTCTGAGTCAGTCGTACGTGCCCTAGTAAAGTGAACCCTTTTGCTACGAAGGGCATGTATATATTTTACATGCCGGAATACCGGGTAATCATTTATTAAAATCATCCGTGCTCGTTGTCTGTAGCATATGTAG
This sequence comes from Euglossa dilemma, assembly GCA_002201625.1. Classification (NCBI taxonomy): domain Eukaryota; kingdom Metazoa; phylum Arthropoda; class Insecta; order Hymenoptera; family Apidae; genus Euglossa; species Euglossa dilemma. Next base: position 223,924 of record NIJG01000036.1, on the reverse strand, counting down.
AATCTTTTTCATTTCCACTTACGAACTTATAATATATTAAAATAATAAATCACATAATTTAACCTTTCGCCGCTTAATCAGATTCTAAAACTCGATATTAATTAATATATCAAATTTAAAATTGACCAACGATGGATACTTGGAATATCGAAATAAAATAATTCCATGTCTTAATTTATATACGATTTCTTAATCACCGTTTTGAAAATCTCGGCGACTTTATGAGAGAAAATCTTCGAATTATTATTTTTCTGTAACGAGAAGATCATCGAGTGGAAAGTGTTAATAACGATACTTTAAAACAAATTTTATCGCGATAAAAGTCAATTAACACAATTGCCGTCTTACAAAATGTTGCCTGTGTACTACAATATGTGATAATAACTATATTATAACAAATTCCAAAATGTAAATCGATGAATCCCATTTTATCCCCGTTTCTAAGACCATTTTAACTACCTCACTCACACGAACATTAATTACAACATTGTTATTAGCAATTCGTAATTACAGCGTGTACTAACCATCAGACCAGCAGATTTATAATCATTCTCGTAATATGTAACTGTAACCACTGTGCCATAAAGCAATCAAGAAACAGTAACCCGCAATTTAGAAGTTAGTTTACATACATGCAATTACACGAAGGCTACGTGAAAAGTACTGGCAGCAAACGAAGCAACTTCGCGAAAAAATTCAAGCTCAGTTTATTAACAACCTGATCAAATTTATAATTATAACCCTAATCCCATAATTAACGCGACCAAGACCCAATACTCTGCAATTTATCGGTTAGGTTAGTTAATAAACGAAGCGACTTCATGGAAGAATTAAGACAGCCTAGTTCATTAACAATTTAATCACCGGTAGATTTATAATTACACTCGTAATAACTCAATCCTTAACGCTATATCGAACGTGACCAAAATTCAATATGCGCAATTTGATGGTTAGTTCAAGCACGTAGAAATACACTAGAATTAATGAAATACACTAGCTAGGTTAAACACGCAGAAATACACTAGAATTAGTGAAATACAATAGCTAGTTAAGCACGCAGAATTACACTAAAATTAATAAAATATACTAGCTGGTTCCAGCACGCAGAAATACACTGGAAGTAATAAAATATACTAACAACTAGGTTAAACACTCAGAAATACACTCAGAATACTCAGAATAGTCGGAATTAATGAAATACACTAGCTAGATTAAATATACAGATATACACCAGAATTAATTTAGAACAAATCTTAATAAAAGAAACGAATTCGTTGGAAATAAGAGAAAGCCGAGTTTAATAAGAAGTTAAACAATCAACAGATTTACAATTGCACTTGCAACGACTCTACTTTGTGACCTCACTGTCAGAATGGACGCAACCAAGAGTCAGTAGCCTACAATTTGGAGGTTAGTTTAAACACTTAGAATTACATCAGGGCTGCGTCAGGAGGACTCTTAACAAACGAAGAGGATCCGTGAAAAGGTTAAGAAAGCTCAGCTTACTTTAGCCAGAGGCATCCAAGGAAGATTCTCAAATATACATAGGTAGACTTCGTATCGAATTTCCCTAGCGGACAGCAGAAACGGTACCAACGATGGGGGTTTGCATCAAGCGAATAAGAAGCCCCTTTGCAGACGTGTCTTGCAGGTACACCGACGTTTGTTCGGTTCAAACGTGTACTCTGTAAAACTAAGGTTGGCAAAAGGCTGGCACAGAAGCGGGAATGATCCGTGCTACGTGATACAGGTCTCTGGCGTGTCTTCGAATTCTCACGGATATAAAAATCTCCTGAAATTCAAATTGCGCTGGCATCGTCGCTCGCAACTCCCTTGTGAATGATGTTTTCGCCGGTGTAGGCAACGCCGGAGATACTTCAAGTAAATGTGATTCAATAATTTAAGCATGTTGGCGCCACCGTTTCTATGTACCTCGTTCTGGACCTGCGCATAAACAAAATACCTGTGAATAGGTTTAAAAGGAAGAATGACGATTCATAGAGAGAATTCGCGTTCTAGACTTGTAGAATTAAAATGCGACATCCTGTATGGAACGTGTAATGCGGTATGACATATATATAACTTTTAAATTATAGCGTTTGGTGAGGAATAGGTTACGCTGTTAGCTGTTTGTGTAGAGTGGTTTGATAAGATATGCAAAATGCACGCAAGAAAATTTACTTGCTATAATTTAAACTATAAGATGTATTATAATAGTCTCGTATATAACGTTTGCGTTTCATGGAAATGCAGTATGTATTTAATGTATTATTTTTTCTACCCGATATGAATTCCTTGTAACAGGTACAGTGCGAGACAAAACGATAGAACACTATAATTTTCAGTATGGCTTGAATAACCTCAAAGCGGTATATTTCGACCAAAAAAAAATGATACGATTATAAATCAAATTTGATTTTATAAAGATATATTAGTAGTATGCGAAGCAATAGATAAAAATATTGAGAAAAATTACAATATTCAAAAAACTTTCTTAAATTTAGCAAGATTCGATATTTTCTAATCGTTTATTCCTAAACGTAAGATAACAAATAATATTTTTCTGCCAGATCCAAATTTGAGGAATATTCAAAAATTAAATCTTGATGATGCTTCGACTATCATCTTGTATGTGACATTTAAAGTGTGTTGACATTTTGTATTTCAAATATTTTACATCGCAATTATCCATCACGTATGAAATATTATTTCAAAAAACGTATTATTTTATAATTTTATAATTATCAGTCTTAAATTGATACTTTATCGTTTATTGGGTACAATATCATAATTCCTGCTTGTTTATTTAATGAAATTTTAGTATGAAATTTTTTTATTGAATGTTATTCCAAGAATGACTTATTTTATTACAAAACAACATATTATTGAACATAGCTTTTTATTAAAGCCACATATCATTTACATGGCTACGTATGTAACATCTGTACATATAACACCAATTTTAAGAGCACGGTAAAAATTGTAGATTATGCCATTATCCGGCGCTGTGTAATGAAATCAATCCAGCGTACACGGTGTCGAGATGGATGGGCTAAGACTCATGAAAAGTATCGCGAGCGAAAAGAAATTAAATTTGTTGGAAGCGAGACCGAGCGTTAAGTCACGAAGTTCACGGAACAAACAGGGATAAACTGGAATGGCTCGCGGTCGTGGATAATGCTAGTGCAGCCCTCTTATATCCTTTGGCTTGTAGAGACGATTTGCCATCGCCTCTCAGGCCTCCTTCGTTCCTTCTTCGCTCTCGTCACTATTTCTTTCTTACTATCTTCTATTTCTATCCAACATCCGACTCCCTATGGGAAGTTCGCGAATCTTCCCGTTTGCAAATCCCTTTCCGTGCCTCGGCGGAGCAAGAAATGCAACTCTCCTTAGGGAATTAATTGCGCCGTAAAACGTAGATTCAAATCCGTGCTCTAAAGGAGAAGGAAAGAGCGAGTGAAAAAAGAGAGGAGACAGGGAAACAGGGAGGGATAGAAGGAAAGAAAGAAAGAAAGAAAGGAGAGGAGGGACGTTCCTTTTCTTCAGTCGTCCGAAAGGTTCTCCCAAGATGGTTCTCATCTCAGCTGCAATCAGTGTCGTAAATTGCTTGCAATCGCCCCTGCAATTAATTCCGGCTCATCCTCGGGGGATTTATTATTCTCAATAATACCGTAATATTCTTGGGTGGAAGGACAGCTCGCCGTATTCGCGGCTCAGTTTCCTCACTGGGCCAACGAGATATTTCTACCCTTTTTATCATTGACGCAGAAAAATGCGGCTCGATATATTCGGGCAATTTATGGGAAAATTAATTCCGTAATCTATCCTTTCTATGCCGTGTATTATGTTCCGAATTGTAGCTGGTTTTGCTTTCTCGCTTTTCCAAATTGTCATCGGGTCTCTTTCTTCGTACAAAGTTCAAAGGAGAATGCCTGCAGGTGTACGTTGCTTAATAAAATAATTTATTATAGTATTATACGTATAATAATCAGTTAGATTAAGCTAGCTAACAAATATTATAGATAGTAATAACAATGTAATAATATTTTTCATTGCTATATACTAAGAATTTTGTTAAAAATTAGAATCTTTTACTAAATTTTTGCTAGATGTCTCTTGTATATTTTAATGTAAATTACGTCAAAATTTCCAAATTTAAAGAAACGAGTATCCAATCTAAAACCTAAATTTTCAATTGATTGTACCTAAATTTATTCTCTTTGTCGTAAATTTAACACAAATATCATTTAAAAACAAAAAAGAAAGGATATGTCGCTTTCATTTAATTTCAAAGTTGTCACAAATATAATCACAATCGAAACAACTTAAAAAAAGGAATAGGATATAAGGAAGCAGCTATCTATATTTAACTCTACAAATAGAATAAAGACTAATTAATATATCATCCTCCTAAGCAAAAAAAAAAAAAGGAAATACATCGTCGAAAATTACGAAACATAGGTGAAGTTGGATTTTACAATCATAATGTATGAAAATTTGAAGGAAAAATGATAAGCCTGTGTCCCTGCACGGTTCCATCCATTTACACGCCGGGCGAGATACCCTTCGCACGAGTTAATTGGTAACAAACAGTCCTGGACTGTTCGCACGTAACTTTGTTTCGCTCAATTTACAGTCGCAATCCAACTGGCAGCGAGGGACCGACGCCCGAGTAATTTTCGACTACGACGAGGGTATCAAGATCCACGCAAACGATTCTCTTTCACTTTTCGTTCCGCTACTTGCTACCAACAGTTTTGACTTTTATACGCGCGACAGAGTAGGAGGAATGGTCAAAAACCGGAAGGCGGGAACGAACAAACAGGAAGACAAAGAAGGAGGAAACCGGAGGAACGTTCCTCGTGGCCGTTGAGGGAGGAAGCGGAGGATGAGGAAGAAAGGAGAAGGTCGAATCGCAAAGTGGTCGCGAAAAGTGCGGGGACTCGTTCAAACTTTTGCATCAGAGGATTCTTTCTGGGTCCTCTGGAATATCTGTGATAAAGTTATAAACTTTTCGGGAGGACTCGCCATCAGCTAGTTGGCTAAATAACTGCTTACTTTTCCCTCTACGCCGCGTCTAACGACCTAACTAAATTCTCTGTTACTTACCGAGAAAGGCGTGACTGCTCGAACGATTAATTTCTTTGCGGAGTTTCAGAGGGAAGTAAAAGGCGATGCTATCGAATTGTGTTAAAGAGCGTGAAATGTTTGGGGATGGTATTTACGTCGGGGTTGACACGTGAGAGTTAGCCAAGTTTCTGGTCGAGACTACGTTCCTTTTAGGGGATTAGTTAATTTTATTGTTACCGACTTACGAAAATCTTCAGTTTCGTAATGACAAATCCACCGAATGTGGTTTTTATAGTTTTGGTTTTTTTGTTTTAATTGGTCTTTTTAGTTTTAGTTATGTCGAATATTTGAAAAATTAAGTAACAGAAAATAGTAATAAATTTCCTTTTACTTAATCTTCCATTTATCTTTTCAATGGTACAGGAATCAATTTGCCTATTTTCATAATTTTCTCTTATTTGTGGTAAGCAATAATTTCGTTCATTTGAAATGTTTCATCTTGGATTATCTTCAGCAATATTTCTGGAAATATCAGTGTCGTTAGTTCATTTTATAAAGAAAAATCCGCCAGACTTGAATTTTATGAATCAACTATCCTAAAGGTTATATCGCCATCTTTAAGTGGTGAATTTATGTTTCCAGCGACTTTTCTAGCATTTTTCCAGGTTTGCACTGACGTAAACAATAAATCATACGAATATCTCTCATTATTCATGACTGCTAACAGTGAGCGTGTATTATTTCTGTTACAAATTTGCTTCAACACTGTTTCAGAATACTTTTTCCTCTTAGATATTTGTAATAATTGATTGTAATTCATTTAAATACACTAAAGAAAAAAATGTTCAAATAACACTAAAAATAGAATAATTTCAAAGTAAGTATATCTCGGCAAAAAGAATCGTGTTTAAATAAAATTTGATTTTACAGAAGAAGATTGTATGTATACAATCCTGTTGATGAAATATTTAAAAAAGTTTCTATATATCTGAAATATTTTCGCATATAATTAAGAAAGTATCGCTTTGTATGGATTCTAACGTAAAATTTGCATACATTGCATTTGTCTCAGAAATCACTGAAAATTCGTGGGTATGTCATTATTTTGTAACATACCTTTGTAATTTGACTAATTTCGATGCATATACCTACCCGCAGTGAAATTTTACCTTCTCTTCGTACATTCAGAAATGCGAATGTAATATTATACGATTCGGTTCGCAACATTCTCTCGATTGAATAAAGGATAAAATAAACGATTAAACCGAATGGATACACATGGAACTCGTTACAGTATGTACAAATTTTATGATGGTTACATCAAATGGAAAAATGCGAAATTTCCTTAATCGCATAATGCACTTATCTGTAAATTTTCAATTATAAGTAATTCGAATTATAATTGAATGTTTCTGGTATATTCTGTTATCGATCACAAAATATCTAACGAGTAATTATTTTAAGTAGCCAACTTTATTTCTAATTAAAATATTTTATCTATGAATTTCGAATTTAGAGAATTTATGAAATATGCTAATTATTCAATTAATGAAATTTATGCTATGCGTAAACTATGATATATAAATTTGTGAAATATTGTTTGACATTCTTTAGAATATTTGGAATATAATTATTTCGATAAAATACTGTTCAAAATTTTTCATATATATACATAATACAATGAGAAATATTTAATACTTAATATTTTATGGGCAATTATTTTAACTTTTATGGATATTTTATTACTGGATATAAAATTATAGTTTGATACTTCTGCACGTAAAACCAAGAAATTGCTGAATTAAAGTGTATTTTTTTTTTTTTTTACACATTTCCTCCAACCGTTTACTTAATTCTGCTTATTTTCTCGAACAACTTGATGAAGAAAAATTCACGAACTTTTCTCCACTAGGTCTTCTAAGTGACTGTTTCTTCCACCTAATTATGACAACTTTAACATACCTACTAAAAAGTGGATTCTGTGAGTAAATTTGTCTAACAATTTGATTCATTTCAAAATGTATAAAATAATAATAAATGGACGCTAGGTATTTTACTAAGTACAATTTATCTTGTACAATCTCTCTCTTTCTTTTGCGCATAATATCTTTACACGACGAAGAACTGTTTGTTAATAAACTAACTTTTCCATAACAATCTAGATCTTTCGCTCATCACACTCGCTGTGTGATCATTCTGACATTCCTGTATGATATTCAATTGGAATCGATTAATTTTACGAAATAAATAAAAGATAGAAATTTATTCAAAATTAAGCACCGATAACTATTATAAGATTTACTGAAATATAGTCGCCGAAATTAAAAAAAAAAAATTCACGAAACGAAATCGATTTCGGCTCGCATACTCTCTTCGTGACAATCCGCGAAATAAATATGTCGGGGGAAATTAATATTTTCACAGGATATATGCATAAATAATCAATTTATTTCTCAGAACGTATATGCATTTTTCAAATGAAATTCTCTTAAATTATTCCACTTTCATTCCATTTATCTTCAAAATAATACACTCTATATAATCATCGAGCACGCGCCATAGCTTTCGAATATATAACAGCGGCGTTTCATAATCCCTTGGAAATTCTTTTATTCCTCGCGTCGCTCGTGATAACGCAAGTTTCGCAATAAATGATTTTCTAATGGATCATGTCAAGCAAGGTCTTTAATTTGTCGCCTTTTAGTCGCAGTGCCGGTGTTTGAGAACTCAAATGAACGTTTACGAGGAGAAACATCGATTGAGTTCACTCGCGAAGTCGGCAGACGCGTGAATCTCAATTTGCTTGTTCGTCCCAACGGACACGGTGCCCCTATACATATGCGTCGGAATTTACATAAGGTACCGAGTAGGCCGAAGCTATATACACGCGAGTATAATACTTACCTGATTCGTTTTCATAACAGGGTAAATGGCGCAAATGGAACGGCATGAAATTGGAAAAATACATTTCGTTTTGTAAAAGTGCACATATGACGACTGTAATAGCGTTCTCTGACGACCTGCAAACATTGCGCGAACGTGTGACGAATAAAAATGATCGATTTAATTGCGTGAAATTGTCCTTATTATAGAAAAGAATTTGAGTAAAATAAATTAACGAGTTGATAGTGAGACACAGGAAATATGACAGAGAGCAATTCAAGAAGTTTTTGGAAAATAAGGATCCATAAACGAAAATTACGAAGACCAAACGTCGACGAAAAGGTCTCAGTTATAATCTACAATGAGTAATTAAATTTTGTTACACGCGAACGGTAATTATCGTGGTGTGATGACGATGGATAGCTAAGTGTCATCCTTAACACTCGAAGTAGCAATTCAATCAAAATGACTGGTCTCGGAATTTTCCTTTTTGCAATTATTGAAAATACCTGCTTTAAAAACATTATATAGAACTGTAATTAATATATTTAATTATCTTCGTCGTACCTCTAAAATTATTATTCCTTACGTCTACTAAGTTTAGATACCAATTAAAAGTTGACAGCTCTAGTGTAAATTTTGTCAGAATTAAATACAATTTGAAAATAAATAAGTAAATGGAAAAGTTAGTTGCAATTGAAAAATCATTGAGAATAGACGTGTGAGAAAGCATCCTATGGGAGAGTCTATGTTGTTACGCGATCCATTTTTAATTTTAAAATAAATATTTATTATGTATGAATAAATATATTATCCATTACTAACAGTAACTTTCATCGATACTCTTTCAAACCCACGTTTACTCCTTTATTAAGCAATGCCTCGATAAATTCAGTAAGTAATAACGAAGCAATAATTTTCTACTGAAAATATCAAAGAAACGGGCTAGTTATTGTTAAAGGTACAGAATCTGCATTTACAGAAGACATTAAATCAAGAATTATCCGTTTGCTAGTAATTAATTTCTCTGTGCAAATATTTCTTGGGACGTCTAAAAGCGCAGTTAATGCTCCAGTTTCTTTCGAACGCGTTAATTTCGACGATCAAGAACGTTCAGAATTTTCCACAATTCCAGCTGGTTCCCTACCTTCATTTTTGTTCGCTTCAGGAGAGTCGTTAAAATGGTACGAGCGAGGGTGGAATGTCGGTATTCGTTCGCAAGCCGTGGATTGGGTCACGTCACGAAAGGTCTGTCGTCACGGCATGGCTAATTAATCAAGCTTTTATAGCCGTCGTCAACTTGAACCAACATTTCTAGTTTTTCTTGTCCTTTGTACGTTGTTCGTCGACACACAATTACTAAATTATTCATGCTACGATTAACGCGATTAAATGTTTAAACACCAACTCCCCTCTTTTCTTACATCGACATGTTTTTCACGGCGAAAGTTAATGATTTCCCGTTATATTTTCAGGCTTGAAACTGTTCTAACTTTTCTAATTACTTGCGATTTTTCGAATTTTTGTAACTTCCCTAATTATTACAATTTTTCTAATTCCCGTAATTATTTTAATTTTTGTGATTATCGCAACGTCTGTAATTATAGTAACATTGGTAATTATCGTAACATATTATTGTGACGTAAAAAATTAATGTATAATAATATTTACAATAATAGCGTTTAGATAAGGTTAATATTCAGCATAAATAAATTATTTATACCCTTGTTTAATTATTTGTTTAAAGTTAATTGAATGACTAAAGTACTTTTGAAATATTGATGTATTTTAACATACTTTATATCATTATATCACTGTCACGTGTACTGTACTTACAAATTAGCGCTTAAACAATTTCCTTTATGCTACTAAAATACAATGAGAAGACAGGAAATCAATAGTTTAAAAGTTGCTTGTTTGGCGAAGTAGTAAACGAAGTTTCCAAGTATCGTAAATAAGAAGTAGCTAAAAGAAAACAGAAATACGGTTATTATTTGCCGAGAGTACAAGCTTCAATTAGAAGAATTAAACACAGACGCTTCTACTAATATATCTACTTCTTGTTATCCGTGTGTACATATATACATTCTGTCCTGGACACATAGACAAGATGTCTGAAGTCCACAATTAATGAAAAACCTAAAGAAAATGCGTGAAATTAATTATAAAATTTAACAAAATTAACCAATTATTGAAGGAATATATTGAAAGTTGTTGTATTAACTAAATTAAAATTGCAGAAGGTATTGGTAAATTTAGGTTGGGTAAGAGGTTTTAAAAGTTTGACAGCTTCGTTACGCTTCGTACTTTTGCAAATACTTCAGAAACTGTGAAAAGATTAATAGTCAATAATAGCACGGTAAAGGGAATATTTAATTAACATAAAATTCTCGTAAATAAATCATGGTTTATGAAGATTATATACTGCGGGAAGTATATAATATGCTTCTTGATCTAACTACAGATTTATTTGTTTTCTAAAGACGACAAAATGTACAGTGTAATTTTAATGATACGATGTCATTTCTTTTTACACCACCAAGTAACAGTATTTAAACGTTATTACGGTGTCAAGGATAGAATGGAGAAATCTTATTAAACTCTGTAACGTAAGTAGGATAGTGCTGATTTAAATCTCTACTAAAGTTGAAGCAACGAGTCTGAGCTGCTCGAGGTTATCAAACGATAATCCCTGGTAACCTGTTCGACACCTTCTTACTTCTTTATGATTTCTTTGCTCTGATCTATTTCACCTACAATTGCTTCAAGAATACGTATATATTTATTTTTACATATTTTTATATATATATAATATTCATAATATTATCATATAT